>JARQOD010004239.1:0-34170 GCA_033576555.1 Oophaga sylvatica | reverse complement strand
GGCAGAATGCAATTTGTCTGAATCCTCTCTAGTGTTCTCGATATAATGAACTCTCAATCGTCTTGTCGTTTAATTCATCATAAAACCTGTTTCTTCTGAATGTCTTCCTGAACATCTGCGGAGAGCGATCAGCTGTAAATGTGTGATCCCGCAACCTCTGCATGTTCTATAACCAAACCGAGTCTAATGGGAAACATGTGTCTGCAGGCCGAGCCAAGCCTTTCCCAGCAAACCGAGAAGAGGCCACCGAGCCGATCCAACTCAGGTCCAAAACAGCAGCTACGAGCCGAGATGTTCTGTCACGCTAACACTTCTCCGACAAGGGAGAGCCTGGAGTATGAGATTAACCCGCCATAGTTCTCACTACCTGTATATACGGCTCAATAAGAATATTTTAGCTATGCGATATTGTGCAAAAGTGGTATACATGCGTGGAAAAAATGCTGCAAAGTGAAGGAACAAAAGAGAAGTGGAAAAAGCCATCATTATGTCGTGTGACTGCCCTTTGCCTTCATCGGTTCTTCTCAATACCCAAATCAAGACGGTCAGTAATAGTATGCACTTCCAAAATGTATATAAAAGAAAGCGGAGAAGAGTAAAAAATATAAAAACATTGAAAATTTTTAATGATACAGTTATACACAGATGTCACAATAAAAACAGAGAGAAGTAACGCCCCTCGAAGAAGCTGACGCGAAACGCGCGTTGGGGTTTGGTCACCGACCAGCACCAGGTAATATCCCACATTTATGCTTGTACTCTGCTATCTCCTTCTGACTTCTCTTTATAAATTGTGTCTGCAATATCTACTGATCTATATCGCCACTAGGCTATTCAATATCTATATGAATGATGTTTATTGTCAGATCAGACTCAAGCTTCATTTTTTATCCTTGTAGGTGTTCTATTTCTTTAGCAGGTCATTACTCTGTGGATGATTGTTATTACCCCTCCTATTGGGACTCCTTCTTATCCCTGGTGCTGTGCTCACTTAGTGTTACTTCTCTCTGTTTTTATCGTGTCTTCTGTGTATAGCTGTATCAATAAAATATTTCAATATTTTTATAATTTTTTACGCTTCTCTGCTTCCTTTTGCTGTTTTGGTTTATATGAATTCTTCTAAGTAGGCTTGCACAGCACAATTTTTGAATTTTTTTTCGCTCGGCAGGGAAGTTGCTCCAAACTGTTTTGAGTCACCTGGTAAAGTGGATCCTGGCATGGGCACACGGGCCATGGACGTCAGTGCAGCAGATAAGGAAGGCGAAATACATGGACTGGCAGCCAAGAAAGACGAACACAAGCAAACCGGACACCCGAAAACAGATATGGATATATGGATATGGAATAGGTAGTGAAACAACTGGGGGCCACAGGCAGACAGGACACCGGAAAGCAGGTATGGATAGAAATCAGGTACTGGCAGCACTGGAGGCTGCAGACAGAACACAAATTAAACGAAGAGTCTAAATACCAAGACACAAGTGTGAGTCTTGGTGGGCTTTATATAGGCCTAGGCAGGTGATCAACTGAGAGTATGCTGGGCCTCATGCAAATCCTGACAAGGAGTACAACCTTTTGGCTTTTGAATGGATGGACAGACTTAATTTCGTACTCTTCCAACTGTTATTGCTCTCACATGATGCAGTTTCACAATTTTCTTGGCTGAGAGATCGCTATTGATGTGCTGGATGCTGTTGTGAACTCTTTTCTTGGGAAAGCTTCTTCATGGCTGCTCCTCGATACGAAACAGTGACTGACTGACGTGAGAGGATCAGAGCCCGGACCCGGGGCAGGTATGTAACACAAACATCTTGAAAAACTAACCACAGATCTTCTGTGGATGTCTGCTTGTGCAAATCCCTCTGTCTCTTCATGTTTTCATACATTCCCAGACAGACTCGAAGGTATTGAGATCAGGTTTTATGGACTGTTTCTAGTATATTGCAGATCTTCTGGGGAGCTTCCAGTATATGGAATGACTTCTGTGGAGCTTTTGTTCTATACCAGGTCTTCTGGGGAGATTTTAGTTTATGGCAGGTTTTCTGTGGAGCTCTTGGTATATGGCAGATCTTCTAGGGAGCTTTCGGTATATGGCAGACCTTCTATGGAGCTTTACGTCTATGGCAGGTCTTCTGGGGAGCTTTTGGTCAATGGCAGGACTTCTGTGGAGCTCTTGGTACATGGCAGGTCTTTCTGAGAGCTTTTGGTCAATGGCAGGTCTTCTGGGGAGCTTTTGGTCAATGGCAGGACTTCTGTGGAGCTCTTGGTATATGGCAGGTCTTTCTGGGAGCTTTCGGTCTATGGCAGGTCTTCTGGGGAGCTTTTAGTCTGTGGCAGGTATTCTGTGGAGCTCTTAGTATATGGCAGGTGTTGTAGGGTGATCTCGATACATCTGAAATGTTTCATATGGTCTTCTGGTGTACGTTGGATGTTGTGTGGTGTTCACAATATTCGACAGGTCTCATGGAATGTTTCTGCTAAATGTCATGTGGGGTGTTAATAGTGTACAGTGCTTAGTCCCTACAAAAAGTGGTTCCAAAATATGTTGAACTAATGGGCACTCAAAGCAGTAAAAGTTAACTTTATGAAATGGAGGCAGCACCTCACAAATGGACTTAAAAGATCTGCTGCTAACATGATGATGCTGGAAAACACAATGTCTTCTGAAGTGCTCAACCCCCTTCCCTATTCAGAACCTACTCGAGGTTCCTGCACGGCGATTGGTATGGAACCAATATAGGGCAGGTAGGGGAGGCAGGGTGCTGTTAGATCTACCTAGGGGGCTCCACTCACTCTTTCCCTAGCATTTGGGCTTCTTTCCCCTCTTCCCACTGTTGTTGTTGCACTTAGTCTTCTCAAACTGTACGTGACAATATAGTAACCTTCTAATTTAAGAGACATCATGACTGGAAGTTTGATGCCCTTTGATATACCAAGGGGAACTTATCCGTGCAACATGAAGAGCTGCAAAACCTACACTCATGTAGAGACCAAAGTCAGGATACAGATTCCCAACACGTAGCAGGACTATTATGCCATGCCTCTGCTTTTTTGTGTGTATATACCTACAAGGTTATTATCTTGTTTTTTCCAATGAGAGCAATTCCAGTACGTGTCACACGGACAGCACACAGATGTTACATGTCTACGTGTGTGTCATATTCACACACATTTCGTGTGAATATGTAAGCAGGAAAACCGGACTGTGGGTACCTGCATTGAGCTGGGTCCAGAACTGTCAAAGCTGCGTCCCATGTGGCTCAGAGGAAGAGATAGGGGACCGGACAAACCCATGACCCGGGAAGATGGGGCATGTTTAAGGGTAACACAGAGCTGAAAGCGCGTGAAGCAGTCTGCGTTTTCCTGCTGTCAGGGAGAGTGCAGCAGGGTGAGCAGCGCGCCTACACCCAGCGCAGTGGAACCGAGATGGGCAGCATCCAGACTTACCCGCATGCTCTAGCGGGATTGAGACTGAGGAGAGCGCCGTGCGCCCGGATAAACGTCGGCAGCGCTCGTACGGAGAAGTGTGGGCCGGTTACAGCCCACACTTGGTACAGAGACTCCTGCAGCTTCTTCCACTTTGAATGTGCAGGCTTATAGACTAGGGGCTCAGTGTGTAAAACTGTAGACGCACGCTGCCGCCAGA
Source organism: Oophaga sylvatica (assembly GCA_033576555.1). Lineage (NCBI taxonomy): Eukaryota > Metazoa > Chordata > Amphibia > Anura > Dendrobatidae > Oophaga > Oophaga sylvatica. The sequence goes on along the minus strand of JARQOD010004239.1, from coordinate 30,524 downwards.
AGACAGATTGCTAATCTTGGACTGCATCGGAGGATGTGGCGCCCTGAGGGTCCAGTCACCACGGAGATGTTGCATCTCACCCAGAGGTGTGACACCTGACTCTCAGGTAAGGAGGAAGCACCCCTTAGACTCCACACCGCATCCATCACACACCATGCTAGCTGAGCATACGAACGGACCCTTCGGGAGGATGGTCTGACTCAGTCTGATTAGGAAAGGGTGTAGTTAGTGGGTGGGTGGAGCTTAGGCAGCACTTAGGCTGTGTGTAGTTTTAGAGGCCAGTTAGTTCTCTTCAGGAGAGCAGGCAGCCAGTCAGTGACTGAGGCTTCGCTGGAGTTCATCCCAGGAAGCAACTGCTGAAGGAGCGAAAGGGTCCTGGGCAGAGACGGCTTGGGCCACCGTAGCCCATTCCAGTATAGGACAAGGCCGACACGGGGGACGGTCCCTAGACTAACGGGAAAGCTCCAGGCTCTGCTAGTAAAGCCGACGGCAGTGGTCACTTCATGGGCCATTAGCCACTAGCCACCACCATCTCACCGGAAGGCAGTAGCAGGGTCAAGTACGTGCAGACACCGGATTGTTCTGTTAACTGAAAGGACTCATAGCTACCTTGTCCGAGGGCTCTGTGGTGGCGTGGTGCGTGGAAGTAAGGAGTATTAGCACTGAGAGGGAAAAGGCCGGAAAGGAACACACGGAACGGGAGTCTTTGGAAGTGTGACTAACTTACCTGAGGGTTGCTGGACCACTCACTTGGAGGACACAGTGCCAGGCGGGCATCTGTAAGCGCACAACAGACTGTGAGTAAAACCCTGAAACTACACTTGAACTGTCTCCTAGAATCATTCCATCGACGCAAATTCCCCTCTGCTACATCGCTAGTACCATTCCTGCACTACTACATCATCCTGCCCTGGAAGGACACAGCCTCACCTGTAGGAGACTTATCATCTAGCTACACAACACCATCCCTTCCAGAGGACCTGCACAGCAGCGCTGGTTACCCTGACCAGACACTACAGGTGGCGTCACGAATAATCATACGAACATTCATTCCCCTGTAAATATTTCCCCTTTTTGGGTGAGCGCCCAGGGCCACGGACCGAGCTGTGTTGCCGTGACATTCCCCATAGCAGTTAATAGGTTCGGATCCGAGTACCCTACGGCCCTGGCAGGCGGCTCATTTTTGGCGTCACAAACAGGATACCGAAGCTCGTTATAACCGAGTCCTGTGTGCCTAAATTGACTGTTTTTGTGCTACAAAGCTTTATTGTGGAATTGCCGCCATTTACCGCCATTTTGCCGCCATATTCGCGCCATGAGGCACTGGTGAAGAAGAAGGGCGTGACTTCGTGGGCGTGTGCTCATACTGTGGCGCGAAGATAATGACCGCACAGTCTAAATGCTTCTGTAACGTCCGGACATGCCCCACAGCCAAAGAGATCCCCCTCCTGATCCTCCTTGGTGGGAGGAAGAGGACACGAAAGCCCTGCCCCTATACTAAAGAGCGGGCCCCTCCAGAGGGAGACGACACATGTGACCAGGAAGAGATGACATCTGGTGGTGAGCTGCCGTGGGAAGGGATGGAGGAGCTCACCCTCTCCCCCCATGAAGGAGAGCTAATTGCCACCGAGCCACCTGCAGGGCCCGAACCCGTCGGCGCCCTCCCCAGAGAAGACGAGGCGGATGCTGCGCTGGAGGACCTGGCCCGGCAACGGGCAGAAGTGGAGCGTATGGAGCAGAGCTGGCGGGCTCTGAAGCTGCGGCTGCAGTGTAGCCGATCACTCCGCCCACCTGCGATGCCGGTACCCGAAGTCCACCAGGACGCGTGCCCTGTCGCAGACCTTGCTGCCGCCTTACTCGTCCCTGCCGAGGAGTCCGCGGAGGAGCGGTGCATCACGCCATCGACACCAGCCCCAGGTCTGCTGCCCGTGATCCAGGAGAAAGCCGGGTCCTGCAGCGCTGAGAGCCAGAATGAGCCGGCTCCACAATTTGGATCCGAGCTGGCTCCCCAGCCAGTTCCCGAGCCGAGTCCGGCACCTGTCAGTGCTGAACGCCGCCAGTCCAGGCGGGCACCGGAAGACCTGGAGAGGTCAGAACCCCGCAATCAGCGGTCTGCCAGTCGGGACCTGAAGGTGCTAGCAGAGGAGGACTATGACCGACGCCGGGAGGAAGAGTGGAGGCGTCGGGAGTGGGAAACCCAGCAGCACCGCCAGCAGCAAGAGGCCCAGCAGCAACGCCAAAATCAGCAGGAGAAGGATCTCGCGGGCAAGAATAAGACCCGGCGTGATAGAGGTACGCTGAGGGAACCGCGGCGAAAAGGGGCGGTTCGAGACTTCAAGTTAGGTGGGGGTTGGGGATTCATTCAAGAACACGGCCTCTACTTGGAAGTTTTGGTTAACCGCCACGATGTGGAGGCCCATCTGCCCGAGGGCCACCCGGACAGGGACTTATACATAGGGGATCTGGTAACGTACACCCGGCACTGGGGGTTAAAAGGGTGGTATGCCCTCAATGTTTCTCTGTGCTGCTCCCCTTCCCCCGAGCCTGGGGATGTGACCAGGGCCCCCTCGGAACAGGCCTCCTCCACCCAGGCCCCCACTTCCCGCTCAGCCCGGTCTTCAGCTACCTCTGTACCAGCCCTTACCATGCGAAGGGTACCAGTCAGCACCCCCTGTGAGGCACCTGTCAGGCCTCCCGGAGTCAGGTCTATGCGGGACATTGGTCTTCAAACCCGACATAAGACCAGGGAGGTCGCGACTCAAACCCAGATAGCGGACCATGACTTAATGGTCTGCAAGTCTAAAGGGCACTATATAGAAGTTGCACCAGGAGTTACTAACTTCGGAGAAACTCCGGAGGGGTATCAGGTGACCCCCGGTGTCTCCCCTTTTTCGAAATATTAAAGAACCCGGACCGGGTTGTTAGCATGTGAATAGTTGTGCTATTGTCTGATATGTTTTCTTATATGAACTGCGTGGCTGAGGACTCTCTAGCCCAAAAACTTTATTGTAAATAGTTTGCACTCAGGTGCTCCATCTTGGTTTTACATGCAGCTTTTACGCAACTACCTCTGAAACTAAAACCCGTTTGGTGTGGCCGAAGGTGAGGTCTGCTGAAAGAATGTCTTGCAGCCCACCCAAGACCAACGTCTGAGGTTTGGAGCGGGTCCTCCACAAGTACAAGTTTTACCTGAACTCTAATGTAACTGCTATTTGCACTATATTTGAATGTTGATATTAAAAGTGTTATTTATGCAACGTTTAACCATAAGTGCCTTCCATAAAGGGATGATGAGTTTAAACTGTTTTCTACCTGTTATGCATTATAAAAATTTGTATGTTTCTCATATAACATCTTTACTCTGTTACTGCCCGGGAGTGCTGTGTTTAACAAGGGGGAAGCACCCCTTAGACTCCACACCGCATCCATCACACACCATGCTAGCTTAGCATACGGACGGACCCTTCGGGAGGATGGTCTGACTCAGTCTGGTTAGGAAAGGGTGTAGTTAGTGGGTGGGTGAAGCTTAGGCAGCACTTAGGCTGTGTGTAGTTTTAGAGGCCAGTTAGTTCTCTTCAGGAGAGCAGGCAGCCAGTCAGTGACTGAGGCTTCGCTGGAGTTCATCCCAGGAAGCAACTGCTGAAGGAGCGAAAGGGTCCTGGGCAGAGACGGCTTGGGCCACCGTAACCCATTCCAGTATAGGACCAGGCCGACATGGGGGACGGTCCCTAGACTAGCGGGAAAGCTTCAGGCTCTGCTAGTAAAGCAGACGGCGGTGGTCACTTCATGGGCCATTAGCCACTAGCCACCAGCATCTCACCGGAAGGCAGCAGTAGGGTCAAGTACGTGCAGACACCGGATTGTTCTGTTAACTGAAAGGACTCATAGCTCCCTTGTCCGAGGGCTCTGTGGTGGCGTGGTGTGTGGAAGTAAGGAGTATTAGCACTGAGAGGCAAAAGGCCGGAAAGGAACACACTGAACGGGAGTCTTTGGAAGTGCGACTAACTTACCTGAGGGTTGCTGGACCACTCACTTGGAGGACACAGTGTCAGGCGGGCATCTGTAAGCGCGCAACAGACTGAGTAAAACCCTGAAACTAACATTGAACTGTCTCCTAGAATCATTCCACCGACGCACATTCCCCTCTGCTACATCGCTAGTACCATTCCTGCACTACTACATCATCCTGCCCTGGAAGGACACAGCCTCACCTGTAGGAGGTTTATCATCTAGCTGCACAACACCATCCCTTCCAGAGGACCTGCACAGCAGCGCTGGTCACCCTGACCAGACACTACAGGTGGCGTCACGAATCATCATACGAACATTCATTCCCCTGTAAATATTTCCCCTTTTTGGGTGAGCGCCCAAGGTCACGGACCGAGCTCTGTTGCCGTGACATTCCCCATAGAACTTAATAGGCTCAGATCCGAGTACCCCACGGCCCTGGCGGTCGGCTCAAGGACTCTACTCCGGTCGTTGCCGGCACTACTACCCCCATCAGACTGTGGTCTAAGGAGCACCAGCAGGAGCCACGATAAGTGTTGTTTGAATCTCAAACTGTCGCACTCATTCTAATTATAACATTTATTCTTGTTATTCTATTAATTCTTATTTACCGTTTATTAACTCCCTGAGAGGAGATTACTTTCATCTTCACTGTTAAAATAAATAATCTTGTTATACCGTTTTGTTCTGCAATCCCTGCGTACTGCATCTCAACACCTACTTACATTTGGTGAAGTCGGCAGGATGCAGTCCACGAACGCAGAGGTAGCAGACCAGGCGGTTATGGGTGCCCCGAAGGCCAGCTTACCCCTGGGGGCCATGCTCAGCAATCTCCCAAGGTTTACAGGGAGTAATTCACTGCTGTGGGACTGGCCAGGTTAAAGGCATGTTGAGAATGCATCCAATGACCCCCGCTATGCAAGCACAGATTGCTGTGATGGCCCTGGATGGGGAGGCTAGATGTTCTGTAATGTTTTGGCCCCCTCATGAACAGGACACCTTTACCAAAGTGTTGCAAATTTTAGAAGAGATGCAGGGGGATATCAGAGAATTGCAGATGCGATTGTTTAGCCGTGTTCAGAGAGAGGGAGAATCCGTGACGCAATACATGAATGCGCTACAAGAGGTGCGCGTGGCGATTGCCAAGTGGGATAATGTGCGTGTGGGACCCCCTGATGTGATTTTGAGGGAGCAACTTGTAGAGCGCCTGCGGTGTTCCTGGAAATTGGGGCGGAAGCGCGCATGCGAGATCAAGAGCAGGGGACAGCAGCCTCGGCAGGGATGGTTCAGAGTAGTGGGGTACCCGCCTTGCCCACAGCTGAGCCAGGATGAGCCCGAGAGATTTCGAAAGAAATAAAGGAAATGTGGAAAGAGTGGTCTGGCCTTAGGAGAGAGCCGGCCGTGTCTTCAAATCCGTCCAGAGACAGAAGTGACCCTGAGTCCCACTTGCCTGTTTTACCTCTCCAGGAAAGGGGACAATCCCGAGCAGAAAGACATCCGACTTGTTTCAAGTGTGGGGATGTTGGACACTATGTGTGTAGCCCTGGTGTGTGAAGGCACACGCAGTACCCTGGAGGATGTGTGGAGAGATAGCAGTTTAATGCTAAATGAACATTCATTCCAACATGCACTTAGACACGCCCACAGGTTTATAAGCTTGTGACATCAGCAGGGAGTGTTCAGTCAGAGAGTGTCCTGTCTTCAGTCAGTTCAGTTTGTCTGAGGAGACAGTCAGTCAGCGAGAAGTCTGTGCAGGAGAGAGGAGTGAGCTGCAGATAATTCAGACGCCTGTTAGAGGACGGTAGAGGTTCAGAGACGTGCTCCTGCCTAAAAGTATTACTGGTATTCTGCTAGCAAGCTCTGGAAGGAACTAAGAAGGAACTGACTGATATATATCTGTGAAGTGAGGATGCTTATGCTACCAGCACGGCAAGGCGAAAGGCACAGTGGTAGATATTGTGAGTGCTTAGGATTGGAAGTCCTGCACTGTTAACGTTACTGGGACCGAAGCATCACCATAGCTTCATGCATGGTGTAGAAGAACCAGATTTATTGGAGGGAACTACGCTCATGCTAGTTGGACTCGTCATATTGGAAGTAAAGGAGGCCCCTAACTTGCCAGCTGCTATCTCGAAATACATCCTCCTTGGATCAGCCTCCTGGGACCTGCTTGAACATCTTACAAGTAAAGGTATGGAAAGACGCTGACCGTGTGAGACTGTGTTCTTTATCCGCACTCGACTTCACAAATCCCATAGACTTTGAGGACCAGTCCCACCTGTAGGGGACCCGACATCTAGCTGCCTCACCATCCCCTCAGAGATCTACAGCAGCGCTGGTATAAATTACCAGAATACTACAGGTGGCGTCACGAACTGTACATAATCAATCCCCTGTAAATATTCCCCCAACATACGCCAGACCGCCAGGGCCACAGACCGAGCCACAGCTACCTGTGACAAACCCCATAGACTTCTACGGGCTCGGCTCTGAGTACCCCATTGCCCTGGTAACCACAATTGTGGTGGGGTCGACACATATGCCCAAGGCTGTGCGAGACAGGGGCAGCCTCTTACTTGGCAGCCATTAAACTATTGGGCTCCGCAGCTGGGGGACGACGCCCGGAGTCTGAAAGGCCAAAGAAGAGAGAAGACAGTCCCGAAAGTTTAATTTCTGTTAGTCCCCTTGTATGAGCTGAAATGAATGGTCGAGCCATCCGCTGCCTAGTTGATACCAGTTCACAGGTGACCACTGTAAGCAGGTTGCGGGATGCAGTGACAGACAGAAGGCAGAGCAAGGGTTAACAAAATTTAACAGTTTAATTGAACAGGATATTAACTCCTCGCAGGGAGATAAATGGTTAAAGGGTAAATGATAAAGAAACAACAAGTGCAGAACAATAGCAGTCCCGTTATTAAACTTATCGTGTCACAGTCTCTGGGCGCACGGCACCTCTCTCACTCTCGGCTCCGCTCACAATGACGGGATCCGGCAAATGCAGCCTGTCACAGCGCCGGTGCTCGGTAAGTGGAGCACGCTGCTCACTCTGCTGTGCACTCCCTGTTCGCGCCAAACTGCCTACTGCTGCAGTCACTTTTCCTTTTATCTGGCCCCTCCTACCCGGGTCATGAGGTTGGTCCGGTCCCTCATTTCTTCCCCCTCCCGTCCCTCATTTCTTCCCCCAGGCAACATGGGAGGCAGCCTCAACAGTTCTGGACCCAGCTCAGTGCAGGTACCTGCAGTCCGGTCTTCCTCCTTACAACCACCATGCCGGAAGCATATTTCAGACATCATTTTCCTGAGGTGACGTGGCCGAAGTGGGGCCCAGTAATCAAGCTGACAGCAGCCAATCAGTTGCCCATCCCGGTCGCAGGGGTGGTCTGGATGCAAATTACAGTGTTCGGCAAAGATGTAGGCCAGAAAGGAGTCGTGCTAACCGCCGGAGAAAATAACAATGGCCTTCCAGTGACTCTGGGAATGAATGTGCTAAAAGAACTTGGGACCCTCTTGATCAGCGAGTACCCAGATGCTTTTCTAGACCGGTGGAACCCACGAACCCCCCAGAGGAAGGTGTTTCAACAGTTGATACGGGTTGCCCAGGCCCAGGAAACGTCAAGTGAAGGGAAAGTTCTAGGAAAAGTGATAGTCCCTGCAGCTGCTAAACTCGTCCTCCCGCCTGGCCTGACTGCTCACGTTGCCCGTATGAGCTTGTACGCCCCTCGAAGGGGTGGAAGTCCAGATAGAGCCAACCCTAATGGACCACATACCCTTGGGACTCCTCATTGCCCGGACATTAGCCGTCGTCCACGATGGTAACGTTGTGGTGCGGTGTATCAACCTGGGGGAGGATAGTCTTACTCTCCCGCCCAAGAGAAGTGTGTAGGCGTGAAACTCCAGAGTTGGCTGACCCATTGGACATGGACATGATCCCGTCTTCTACCACTCAACCTGACTATACCACTCAACCTGACTATACCACTCAACCTGAACTACGTCGTACTGAACAGACGACAGCTGGAATACCTCCCACTTGTTATGACCAAGACCAGTTTATTTGGCAGCTAATTGTTCGGGAAATGGAAGAGTGTGAACGTCTGATGAAGGAACTCTCGCCCGTGGAATGGCAAGCTAAAGGAGAGGGGGAGTGTAAGGAGGAAGACCGGGCTGTAGGTACCTGCATTGAGCCGGGTCCGGAACTATCGAGGCTGCGTCCCATGTTTCCCGGGGAAGGAATAGGGGACCGGACAAACCCCATGACCCGGGAAGAGGGGGCATGTTTAAGGGTTATAGAGCTGAAAGCGCGCAAAGCAGGCTGCGTTTTCCCGCCGTCAGGGAGAGTGCAGCAGGGTGAGCAGCGTACTCTATAACCAGCGCAGCGGAGCCGAGATGGGCAGTGTCCAGACTTACCCGCAAGCTCTAGCGGGATTGAGACTGAGGAGAGCGCCATGCGCCTGGATAAACGTCGGCAGCGCTCGTATGGAGAAGTGTGGGCCGGTTACAGGACACTGAGGTGCGGTTCTCTTTGCTGGCTAGCGCGCTTCAGCCCATGCTTGGTACAGAGACTCCTGCAGCTTCTTCCACTTTGAATGCTCAGGCTCAGGGGCTCAGCGGGTAAAACCGGAGACCACCCGCTGCCGCCAGAAGACGGATTGCTAATCTTGGACCCCATCGCAGGACTCTACATTGGTCATTGCCGGCACTACTACCCCCTTCGGACTGTGGTCCAAGGAGCACCAGCAGAAGCCATGGTCAGTGTTGTTTGAATCTCAGACTGTCGCACTCATTCTGATTATTCCATTTATTCTTGTTATTCTATTAATTCTTGTTCGCCGTTTATTAACTCCCTGCGAGGAGATTACCGTATATACTCATGTATAAGCCGACCCCCCTAATTTTGCCACAAAAAACTGGGAAAACGTATTGACTCGCGTATAAGCCTAGGGTGAAAAATGATTATGCCCCCATATGATGCTCCACAGATTATGCCCCATATGCTGCACAGATTATGCCCAACATGCTCCACAGATTATGCCCCCCATATGCTCCAGATTATGCCCAATATGCTTCAGAGATTATGCCCCCATATGCTCCAGATTATGCCCCCATATATTCCACAGATTATGCCCCCGTATGATCCACAGATTATTCCCCCATATGCTCCAGATTATGCCCCCATATGTTCCACAGATTATGCCCCCATATGATCCCATATGCTCCAGATTATGCCCCATATGTTCCACAGATTATGCCCCATATGCTCCCATATGCTCCAGATTATGCCCCATATGTTCCACAGATTATGCCACCATATGCTCCATATTATGCCCCATATGTTCCACAGATTATGCCCCCATATGCCCCAGATTATGCCCCATATGTTCCACAGTTTATGCCCCCATATGCTCCATATTATGCCCCCATATGTTCCACAGATTATGCCCCCATATGCTCCAGATTATGCCCCCATATGTTCCACAGATTATGCCCCCATATGCTCCAGATTATGCCCCCATATGTTCCACAGATTATGCCCCCTTATGCTCCAGATTATGCCCCATATGTTCCACAGATTATGCCCCCATATGCTCCATATTATTCTCCCATATGCTCCACAGATTATGCCCCCATATGTTCTACAGATTATGCCCCATATGCTGCACAGTTATGCCCCATATGCTCCATAGTATAGGCCTCATATGCTGCTGCTGCTGCAAAAAAAAAAAAAGACATACTCACCTCTCGTCGCTGGGGGCCAGGTGCTGGTGTCCTGAGCAGGCGGGGACACCGGCGCGCTATGGGGGACAGGTGCCGGTGTCACCGCTCGCTCAGGACCCCGGCACCTGAGATATTTACCTGTCCCGTTCCACCGCTGCACGCTGCGTCCTCGTCTGACTCCTCTGGCTGTGAATGATCTGGCAGGGGGCGGGGCGCGCACTAACGACGTCATCGCGCCCTCTGCCTGATCATTCACAGCCAGAGGAGTCAGACGAGGACGCAGCGTGCAGCGGTGGAACGGGACAGGTAAATATCGCTGTACTCACCCCTCCGCCGGCGCGGTCTCTGCAGCCTCTCCTCTTCTCCCGGCACTCTCCGCAGTGCTTCCGTCCTGCAGCGGTCACGTGGTACCGCTCATTAAAGTCATATGTGCATATTCATGACTTTAATGAGCGGTGTCGTGACCGCTGCAGGAAGGAGCCGGAGATCGTGGGAGAAGGAGGGGGGCTGCAGAGACCGCGCCGGCGGAGGGGTGAGTATGATCCGACACACCCTCCCTCCCCCCCCCGCCGACCCCCGTATATGACCCGCGTATAAGCCGAGAGGGGGACTTTCAGCCCTAAAAAATGGGCTGAAAATCTCGGCTTATACACTAGTATATACGGTACTTTCACTGTTAAAATAAATAATCTGTTATACCGCTTTGCTCTGCAATCCCTGCGTACTGCATCTCAACACCTGCTTACAAATACATGGACATGTGTGTGTGTGTATATGAGTGTATCCGGTATGTGTGAATATTGTCACCACACGTACCCGAAACACTGACCTGTGATGGGGACCTAAAGCAAAGAAAAAAGAGATATTCCCTCTGTGCTTTGAACAAAATTTAGTCTGTCAATCAAACACAGCCCTGCTGTACTCTGTCTCTAGCAGCACAGAGTCAAGGCAGATTACAGAAACTTCTCTCAGCTCTTACTCTCCTGACTGTCAAAAGAGCATAACAGAGAGATTGGCTTTTAGTTCAGGGCAGGCAAGTCATTGCACACTGGCAATGCAAGAAGCTAGGACGTTAAAGAAAGTCCCTGCACCTATAGTGCTGGTCAAATGCTGATGAAGAGGCACCACTCAAAGCAGATGAAAAGTTACAGTACACAATAATCTGGCCAGTTTCTGAACATATTAGGCTGACATTTGCATGAAAAGCAGTTTTAACTTTTTCTTGTGGAGAATGAGGGCAAAAGGATCATGGTTTTATGCGGAGGCAGAGGTACGCTAAAAATGACCAAATATAATAGTAATCAGATTTCATCTTTCCATTTTCTGCTGGAGTGCAGCTTTTAGGAGCATAAGGGGTTACGTGAAGGGTGCGGCGCGGGGAATAATATTTTTCATGGGAGAAGCTACGTAAACATTTTGTAATCACTTTCGATGTTTGATTTTATATTTACAAGAAAAAAATATTTTTGTTATAATTCACCTGGAATGTTCCGGATGATTGCACGGACTAAACCACGGGATCCATTGCTCTGAAGTAATGTGAGAACCGAAATATGTCCTGCTGAGCAACCACACTGCGGCAGGAGCCAAGATTTCCCCGTCCATATCTGTTACTGATTTCTACAGATGCGTTTACTAGAAAGCCCTCTTCAAAGTGCACTGGAAGAAAGCTGCGTCTACTAATGTGAACAGGCGCCACACACACATCGCACCTACAGATGAGGACAGCATCTCAGAATTTGACAGGTATATGGGAAAAAGCCATGCCAAGGGGCCGAAGTTCCAGCGCACCCCATGAGCCTTCACCATGCTCCACATGCTCAGAAGTCCGAGGACAGGACTGAAGAGAGGACCCTTCTCACCCAATTTCCATCTTTGCCAGTAACGTTTGAGTTGATTAACATTCCTCCAGGCTTAGACCACGTATATGATGTTATATAAACCTTCAAGATCTAATTATGACGGGGGCGTAGAGTATCCATAGATAGAAAACAGAACCCACCCAGCTAAACGCTGTGCCCCCGAGACGGATGTCACATGAGTCAGAACGGTGTCATCAACCCAGCTTCATATGCTGAAAAGTACCATCAGCCTGCAGTGTAGAGCAGAGGTGGTGTAACGTGGTGCGAGGGGTTAACCGTGGGCGAGGCACTCCTCTGTGGCGCCCCGGAACGTTACGTGAAAGTGGAGGTCCTGGCTGGGTGTGTGGACTTGGGTGTGAGGACATTAGGACCTTGAAGGCTGCATGTAACTGATGTTGTTGGTTTCCCAGGACCAGATGTTTCACGGTTCAGTGAGGGAGGCCACCATCCGAAAATAAACTCTACACTGAAGGGTAACTTGGTAAGGGTTGTACCCAGAGGTTAGCGGGTACACAGGCTTATGAACATTTCCTTTTCAACGTGAACCATTTTCCTTACAATATTCTTCCTCAGTAGTATATTCCAGGGTTCTCCATATCTACTGTTTCTTCCTACTTCACCACAACCCAGTCTTTAACGCTACAGTCCTGATCAACAAGTGTCCTCTACTTGTTCTGCGCTTCCGAGAACTTTTTTCAACTTCTGATGCCGTGGAGCTCCTGCTTGGGTTAGTACGCCAGTTGCAGTCATTCAGTCTTGTTTAGGTCCATCACCTTCTGCGATACAAGCTCAAGGTCTCGTGGCTAGGTTTCTTCTATGACCCGTCTCCGGAAAGCCTCTCTGTCACTTATTCTCAGGATCTCGCTATCCCTCCTTTTTGGTCTCCTCTCATTCAGGGACACCAACATATGCAGCACTGTTCGCCTTGGACTCAGGGTCATCTCACTCTGCCCTCCAGACCCTATCTGGTTTCCTGAAAAGAAGAAATTACTTTCCCTAACATTAGCCTCTCCCATTGTGGGCCACTCCCAACTTTTATCTCTTTTAACTCTGTTCCTATAGTCAAACTACACATATTACACTATTCACTTTACATATCACAACAACACATAACAGTATTTACAAAAAGATGCAGGCCACAATTCACATAGCATAATATTTATTACAATGATTGGTGTCTTCAGAAAAAAGAATGTGACAGCATCAGTCCACCCCTGTACAGTGGCAAGTATATGTCCTTGTGTTTCCACAAAAACATGTTGAGAATACCAGTGAAAATGCAGGCAGTAACTCAGGATCAGTACAGGACCAGTAATGTACGTACACAGTGACTGCACCAGCAGAATAGTGAGTGCAGCTCTGGAGTATAATACAGGATGTAACTCAGGATCAGTAATATAATGTATGTACACAGTGACTGCACCAGCAGAATAGTGAGTGCAGCTCTGGGGTATAATACAGGATGTAACTCAGGATCAGTAATGTAATGTATGTACACAGTGACTGCACCAGCAGAATAGTGAGTGCAGCTCTGGAGTATAATACAGGAGGTAACTCAGGATCAGTAATGTAATGTATGTACACGGTGACTGCACCAGCAGAATAGTGAGTGCAGCTCTGGGGTATAATACAGGATGTAACTCAGGATCAGTAATGTAATGTATGTACACAGTGACTGCACCAGCAGAATAGTGAGTGCAGCTCTGGGGTATAATACAAGATGTAACTCAGGATCAGTAATGTAATGTATGTACACAGTGACTCACCAGCAGAATAGTGAGTGCAGCTCTGGGTATAATACAGATGTAACTCAGGATCAGTAATGTAATGTATGTACACAGTGACTGCACCAGCAGAATAGTGAGTGCAGCTCTGGAGTATAATACAGGAGGTAACTCAGGATCAGTAATGTAATGTATGTACACGGTGACTGCACCAGCAGAATAGTGAGTGCAGCTCTGGAGTATAATACAGGATGTAACTCAGGATCAGTAATGTAATGTATGTACACAGTGACTGCACCAGCAGAATAGTGAGTGCAGCTCTGGAGTATAATACAGGATGTAACTCAGGATCAGTAATGTAATGTATGTACACAGTGACTGCACCAGCAGAATAGTGAGTGCAGCTCTGGAGTATAATACACTATGTAACTCAGGATCAGTAATGTAATGTATGTACACAGTGACTGCACCAGCAGAATAGTGAGTGCAGCTCTGGGTATAATACAGGATGTAACCCAGGATCAGTAATGTAATGTATGTACACAGTGACTGCACCAGCAGAATAGTGAGTGCAGCTCTGGGGTATAATACAGGATGTAACCAGGATCAGTAATGTAATGTATGTACACAGTGACTGCACCAGCAGAATGGTGAGTGCAGCTCTGGAGTATCATACAGAATGTAACTCAGGATCAGTAATGTAATGTATGTACACAGTGACTGCACCAGCAGAATAGTGAGTGCAGCTCTGGGGTATAATACAGAATGTAACTCAGGATCAGTACAGACAGTAATGTACGTACACAGTGACTGCACCAGCAGAATAGTGAGTGCAGCTCTGGGGTATAATACAGATGTAACTCAGGATCAGTAATGTAATGTAATGTACACAGTGACTGCACCAGCAGAATAGTGAGTGCAGCTCTGGGTATAATACAGGATGTAACTCAGGATCAGTAATGTAATGTATGTACACAGTGACTGCACCAGCAGAATAGTGAGTGCAGCTCTGGTGTATAATACAGGATGTAACTCAGGATCAGTAATGTAATGTACGTACACAGTGACTGCACCAGCAGAATAGTGAGTGCAGCTCTGGGTATAATACAGGATATAACTCAGGATCAGTAATGTAATGTATGTACACAGTGACTGCACCAGCAGAATAGTGAGTGCAGCTCTGGGTATAATACAGGATGTAACTCAGGATCAGTAATGTATGTACACAGTGACTGCACCAGCAGAATAGTGAGTGCAGCTCTGGAGTATAATACAGGATGTAACTCAGGATCATAATGTAATGTATGTACACAGTGACTGCACCAGCAGAATAGTGAGTGCAGCTCTGGAGTATAATACAGGATGTAACTCAGGATCAGTAATGTAATGTATGTACACAGTGACTGCACCAGCAGAATAGTGAGTGCAGCTCTGGAGTATAATACAGGATGTAACTCAGGATCAGTAATGTAATGTATGTACACAGTGACTGCACCAGCATAATAGTGAGTGCAACTCTGGAGTATAATACAGGATGTAACTCAGGATCATAATGTAATGTATGTACACAGTGATTGCACCAGCAGAATAGTGAGTGCAGCTCTGGGGTATAATACAGGATGTAACTCAGGATCAGTAATGTAATGTATGTACACAGTGACTGCACCAGCAGAATAGTGAGTGCAGCTCTGGAGTATAATACAGGATGTAACTCAGGATCAGTAATGTAATGTATGTACACAGTGACTGCACCAGCAGAATAGTGAGTGCAGCTCGGGGGTATAATACAAGATGTAACTCAGGATCAGTAATGTAATGTATGTACACAGTGACTGCACCAGCAGAATAGTGAGTGCAGCTCTGAAGTATAATACAGGATGTAACTCAGGATCAGTAATGTATGTACACAGTGACTGCACCAGCAGAATAGTGAGTGCAGCTCTGGAGTATAATACAGGATGTAACTCAGGATCAGTAATGTAATGTATGTACACAGTGACTGCACCAGCAGAATAGTGAGTGCAGCTCTGGATTATAATACAGGATGTAACTCAGGATCAGTAATGTATGTACATAATGACTCCACCAGCAGAATAGTGAGTGCAGCTCTGGGGTATAATACAGGATGTAACTCAGGATCAGTAATGTAATGTATGCACACAGTGACTGCACCAGCAGAATAGTGAGTGCAGCTCTGGTGTATAATACAGGATGTAACTCAGGATCAGTAATGTAATGTATGTACACAGTGACTGCACCAGCAGAATAGTGAGTGCAGCTCTGGTGTATAATACAGGATGTAACTCAGGATCAGTAATGTAATGTATGTACACAGTGACTGCACCAGCAGAATAATGAGTGCAGCTCTGGAGTATAATACAGGAGGTAACTCAGGATCAGTAATGTAATGTATGTACACAGTGACTGCACCAGCAGAATAGTGAGTGCAGCTCTGGGGTATAATACAGGATGTAACTCAGGATCAGTAATGTAATGTATGTACACAGTGACTGCACCAGCAGAATAGTGAGTGCAGCTCTGGTGTATAATACAGGATGTAACTCAGGATCAGTAATGTATGTACACAGTGACTGCACCAGCAGAATAGTGAGTGCAGCTCTGGAGTATAATACAGGATGTAACTCAGGATCAGTAATGTAATGTATGTACACAGTGACTGCACCAGCAGAATAGTGAGTGCAGTGTGTCGACCCGCCACCACAATTGTGGGTTACCAGGGCAATGGGGTACTCAGAGCCGAGCCCGTAGAAGTCTATGGGGATTGTCACAGGTAGCTGTGGCTCGGTCTGTGGCCCTGGCGGTCTGGCGTATGTTGGGGATATATTTACAGGGGATTGATTATGTACAGTTCGTGACGCCACCTGTAGTATTCTGGTAATTTGTACCAGCGCTGCTATAGATCTCTGAGGGGATGGTGATGCAGCTAGATGTCGGGTCCCCTACAGGTGGGACTCTTCCCTCAGGTCGGTAGTTAGGTAGGGATTGTGCAGGCATGCAATAATAACTCAGTCTCACACGGTCAGCGTCTTTCCATACCTTTACTTGCAGGATGATAAGGCAGGTCCCAGGGAGGCTGATGGGGTTGATGGAGGATGAGCTTTGAGGCAACAGCTAAGCAAGTTAGGGGCCTCCTTTACTTTCCAATGAAGCTGAGTACGACCAGCCTGAAGCGTAATCCTCTCTATGATTCCAGCTAGTCTTTAGCTGTTCTGCCCAGTCAAATTTGTGTTAGAAGCCTTCCTGCGAGGGAGCTGAATCCTTTTCTTGTCGTGCACAACTCAAAGTCTTCACACCCCCTGACTCCAGCTACGTTCTGACTATAAAGG
Organism: Oophaga sylvatica; assembly: GCA_033576555.1. Lineage (NCBI taxonomy): Eukaryota > Metazoa > Chordata > Amphibia > Anura > Dendrobatidae > Oophaga > Oophaga sylvatica. The sequence goes on along the minus strand of JARQOD010004239.1, from coordinate 13,868 downwards.
GGCTTGTCTGCCGCGACCTAGGGTCCGGTAGATTCCTGGTTTTCTCTTCACTATGCTGTACAATAGTGATCCTTCGGTCCCCAGTAACCGGTTGCAACGTGCAGGACTTTTCCAAGTCAAAAGCACTTTTCCAATTACCTTCCTTCCACTTTGCCCTTCGCCTTGCTTGTCTCTTAATAGATAGTTCAGTCTTTCTTCCAGTGGGGCACAGCTCTGACTAGACTAAGGTGTATACAGACACCTACACCAGACTCCACTTTCTGAACTGATGATAGACTTAAACTGGACACGTCTACTCTGTCCAAGGACAGGAAACTGACTTCTCACTCTGAAGTCCGGACACTGACTGACTAAATCACTCCCTTCCACACCCCTGGCGGTGTGTCAGAAGTGTACATGATGTCATGAAGAGACCTTAACTGTTACCTCTCCACTCATCCTCCTGGTATTGTGTACCAGGGCTACACATTCCCCCATGGTAAACGACAGCACTCCCGGGCTGTAAAATACAAAAGACATTTTTGTTTATGCAATAAACATTGAAACAATAACATCTTCCCATCCGGGAGGTGAGAACACCTTGAACGTTACGAACAATAACATTTTACATATAGAAATACAAAAGTATCAAGTAGCATTTAATAAATATATACAAGATACTTGTGAAGGACCCGCACCAAACCTTCAACGTGGGTCCTGGGTGGGCTGCAGGACATCCAAATGCAGACCTCACTCAGTGCCACACCACACGGGTTTTTGGTTCAGAGGTGAGTCAAGGGTTCATGTGAAACCATTAAGAAGGCACTTTAGTGCAACTATGTACAGGATACAGTTTTTGGGCTGGCTCAGTCCTCAGCCTCTGAGTCCATTGTTAAACGAAGACATAATAGGGAAAACACATTTATATATACAGACTTTTACAATGTTCACATAAATTCGTTATAACTACTGCTGATATCTAATGGGTAATTTCCCTTTTGTGATTCTCTCTGATCTACGTGGTGTAGTTTCAGGTATGTCAAGTTGCGATCTGTCTGCACTGCGTAACGGCAAACTATAGAACTGCCTTAACCTTTCTATGGATCTGGCAAGCGTACTGATGGCTGGGCGGTGTGAGTCAGCTTCACCAGGAGATCCCATAGTATGGGGCGCTGCTTCAGATGATCCATCTTGAGGTTCCACAGGTTGAGGTGTTGCTGGGATGGGTAACTCCTGAGCGGGCTCAACTGGCACCACAGGCACAACTGGAGGTAGAACTTCCTCTTGTGGCTGATAAAACTGCAACACTGGAATTATCACAGCATCTCCCAGTCGGGGCCAATCCGCAGGAAAATCTCCCAGATCGGTGTGTATGACCTCTTCCTTTCTTTCTCTTTGATTGAGGACAGGGTTCTTTTCACAACTCTTTAAGTGTTCTGGACACAACTTCAAATGATCTCTGGACACCGTGGTTGTTGTTCTTCCTCCGTCTTTACTGACGACACAGACTTTTCTGTTGTCGTATTTAGAATCTTGTATGACGTAGGGTTCTTGCTCCCACTGATTATCCAGTTTATGCATCTTTCTTTTTCTTTTTAATACTACCTCTCCAGGCATCAGAGGCTTGGCAGGAGCATTTCGGTTGTAAACATCTTCCTGTTTCTCCCGTGCCTTATTAAGACTTTCCTCCACACAGATTTGTACTCTTCTGTATTGCTCTTGCCGATTGACGTCCCAGTTTTCCACAGCGTCGTCTGCCTCCGGTTCTACCACTCCAAGTTCTAGATCCATTGGTAGTTTTCCGGGCCTTGCTCTCATAAGATAGGCTGGAGTGCAGTTAGTTGAGCTTACAGGTATATGGTTGTACAAATCAACCAAATCAGGTAGTAAATCCGGCCATCGATTCCTGTCTTCCAACGGTATGGATCTCAACAAGTCAAGGACAATATGGTTCATCTTTTCACAAAGACCGTTGGTTTGAGGGTGATATGGTGTTGTTCTTATTTTCTTGCACCCGTACATATGACAGAATTCCTTGAATAAATCAGCTTCGAAAGCAGGTCCCTGATCGGTTAAGACTTGCTCGGGATACCCATGCGGTCTGCAGAAGCTTGCTTGAAAGGTCTTCGCGGCCGTCACTGCGGTCTGGTCTTTCACTGGAACGACTACCAGAAATCTGGAGTAATGGTCCACCATGGTCAAGGCGTATGAGTATCCAGATCTACTCGGCGACAGTTTGACGTGGTCCAGGGCCACAATCTCCAGGGGACGAGTCGTCCGAATAGGTTGCAGGGGGCCTTTTGACTACCGTAGTCCTTTCTTCTGAGACCACAGGGTCCACAGTTCCGACACCACCTCTCGACAGAGCTGCGCATCCCTACCCAGTAGAACCGGCATCTCAACAGGGTCTCCAGCTTCCTCCAGCCAAAGTGTCCTGCTTGATCGTGGTACGCTTCCAACACCATTGGGACGTCTGCCTTGGGGACCACGATTTGCCAGACCATTTCATGGGTTCTGGGGTTGACGTATCTTCTGCACAACTTCTCACGGTATAGGAACAACCTGCTTTCTCGTTCCACAGGAGCTTGGCTGACATAGGTGCATCCTTTTCCAGAGAGGAGCCTTCCTGTTTTAACAACTCCTTGATGCGGCTGACCACTGGATCACTGTCCTGAGTCTCTTTCCAACTATGATGGGGTAAAGGATTTAATATTGCACCATACTGCTTTCTGTGGACTTGATGCTCGTGGACTACCCCATTTCGATGGAACGCGGGTAGCTCAATTTCTTCCAGGTCGTCCGATTCTTCTTCCGTGTCAGAGTCATGCGGCATTCGGGACAACGCATCAGCATTAGCATTCTTTCGACCTGCCCGGTACTTGATAGTAAACTGATAATTGGACAACCGAGCCATCCATCGCTGCTCCATGGCACCCAGCTTGGCGGTTTCCAGGTGCGTTAACGGGTTGTTGTCTGTGTACGCCGTGAACTTATTGGAGGCCAGATAGTGCTTAAATCTTTCAGTAATGGCCCAGACCAGCGCCAGAAACTCTAGCTTGAAGCTGCTATAATTTTCCGGATTCCTTTCAGTTGGCCTGAGTTTTCTGCTAGCATAAGCGATGACTTTTTCTTGTCCATTCTGCTTCTGACTGAGAACGGCTCCCAACCCTTCATTACTGGCGTCGGTGTACAACAGGAACGGTTGGCTGTAATCAGGATAGGTTAAGATCTCATCACCTGTCAGGATCTCTTTCATCTTTTGGAATGCTTCAGCCTGTTCTTTACCCCAATTAAAGGGAGGGTTTCTGCTCTTTAAGGATTGTCCTACCAGGAGGTCCTGTAAAGGAGCTGCCTTCTTCGTGTAATCTTTCACGAATCTCCTGTAGTAACCCGTTAGTCCCAGGAACTGTCGCACTTCCTTAAGGTTTTTCGGCTCCGGCCACTTCTGGATGGCAGTGACTTTCTCTGGGTCCGGCGCTACTCCTTCCGAACTGACGATGTGCCCCAAGTATTGTACCTTCTGCTTGAGTAGATGGCATTTTGAGGGTTTTAATTTCATCCCGTACCTGGACAGGGACTCAAACACTTCTGCCAGGTGCTTCAGATGGTCCTCATATGTCTTGGAATACACGATAACGTCGTCTAGGTATAGCAGCACGGTTTCAAAATTGAGATGTCCCAGACAGTTTTCCATCACTCTCTGAAATGTTCCTGGGGCACTACTGAGCCCAAACGGCATTCTGTCGAACTCACAGAGCCCCATTGGGGTGGTGAAAGCCGTTTTCTCACGATCCTCCTCAGCCACAGCCACTTGCCAGTAACCACTAGTCAGATCAAGGGTAGAAAAGTAGTTAGCCGTTTTCAGAGCAGCTAATGATTCCTCTATGCGTGGTAGCGGGTATGCATCCTTGTGTGTTATGCGGTTCACCTGCCTGTAATCCACACACATTCTCATACTACCATCTTTCTTTTTAACCAGAACTAGAGGGGCTGCCCAGGGACTACAACTATCCCTTATCACCCCAGCTTTCTTCATATCATTCAACATTTCTTTAGCCTTCTGATAATGAGCTGGAGGTATGGGCCTATACCGCTCTTTGATGGGAGGATGACTGCCTGTAGGAATATGATGTTGTACTCCCTTAATTGTCCCAAAATCAAGTGGATTTTTGCTAAACACTTGGGCGTACTCTTGCACCACCCGTAATACCCCTTGCTTCTGGTGAGCGGGAGTGGTGTCCGTCCCAACATGGAGTTGCTGACACCATTCCGCCACCTGGGTTGCTGGGTCATTGTCCTCCTCTATTTGACAGGAGTCTAAGGACTCAGCCGGGAGAATAGAATTATTATCAACAGCATGAAGTTTAGCAATGGTTGCATAACGGGGTAAATTTACCTCATCATCTCCCCAATTGAGAAGCCGTACCGGTACTCTTCCATTCACCACTTCTACTACTCCCCTAGCAGTCATAAGTGTAGGTCTATGTTCTGAATGGTGGGGTTCTACTACAGCTTGGTAATTCTGTCCCCTCAGACCTATGGCCGCCCTGCACCAAATGATCATTTCACTCATTGGGGGTATCACAATAGGATCTGAGTCAGTGACCCGTACATTACCAATTTCGCCGTCGGTAAGCTTCGCTTGCTGCTGACACACCAGGGCCCGGATCTCTCTTTGGATTACTCCTCTCTGCCTTGGTCGGGCAATCTCAGCGAGCTGTTGGAGCAAGAACACAACTTCTCCCAAACAATTACCGATAATGTTAGTACCCAAAATGATATTTAAACCGTTCTCCTCATTTACAGTCTTTACTACCAGAAGCCCTTGGTCTTTCAACTCCTCTCTGCCCACCTTTACATCTACACATTTTGTTCCGAGTACTTCTACAGGAAGACCATTCGAAGCATACACAGTAAAGTCAAGGCTCGGAGGTTTAAGACTGTCCATTGACCAGTACTTGGTATATAGAGCATCAGGTATTAGGGTCACCTGGGACCCAGTGTCTAACAATGCTGGAACAGCAATACCATCTAGAATAATAGACAGGTAGGGTCGCCCGCCCACATACCTGCGGTTCCAGTCTAGGGGGCCTGACGGGTATTCTCCTGGGTGTTGGCCCTTGGACCCAGGTTCTGCCCGTTTAAAGGACACTGTGTAGACAGATGACCTTTCCGGTTGCAGCGATAACAGATGATCTCTCGACGAGAAGGGTGTTGATCAGAGGTTGCTCCTGGGGGTGGCTTGTCCTCCTCCGGGGGGGCGACGTCTTCTTTCTTCTCCGGTGCATCCACGGAACATCCTCCGGGCAGTCAGCTAACAAGATCTTCCCTTCCTCCTCTTTCCGCAGCTGTAGGGCACTCATTACAGCGGCCAGATTTTTAGTCAGCTGGCGCACCTCTGAGCGCAGACAGTCCAATTCACTAGGAGGTGTCACCTGCGTTTTGGTTTCTGCCACTAGCGGGGAACAGGGGGTTACTGCCGGTTCCAGAGTGACTTCACCCTGATGATGTTGGGTGGACACCTCAGGTTTGCCCAGGGGCCGCAGCCCTTTTATTGCCATGTCCTTTAGGGCATCAAAGGTAGCATCCGGATGATCTAAGGACCACCAATTTACAGTTCTGCGTTCCTCTGGGGATCTCAATCCCTGTATAAATTGTTCTTTCAGCATTCTATTCTCGTCGATAGCATTTAAATTGTTAATTTGCTTGAGGGCTCTCAGGGCTCCCTGTAGTCGGCAAGCATAGTCCCGGATGCTGTCACCTGGCTGTTGTGAACAGTGATAGAAGGCCATCCGGAGATCCGTTTCTGTGCGGTCTTCAAATATGGCATGTAGCTTAAGGAAGATCGCAGGTACCGACTCCTGATCAAACGGTATCCCAAGTCTCCACTTCCCTCTCCGCAGCGCCAGTTAGCTGCCCTATTAGCACAGCAGCTTTTTGTCTCTCAGGCATGGAGTACATTTCTAGGATGCTGCATAACTTCCGCTTGAAGCCTGCTAATGTGCCTGGCCCACCGCTGTATTGGGGAAGCCATTTCGCCCCAGGCATATATGGGAGCGTTAGTGGCATGATCGGGACTACCGGACTGGGTGCAGGGCCTGCGCCCCCATCCGGCGCTACAATACCAAGCGGTGCGGGATTGGGGCCTCCGGCCGGGGCCGCACTGTCAGCCGGTTGTTGTGGACATCTTAGCGCCCCCTTGGTTAAACGGAGCCTACCGGTTTCAGACGCTGCTACTTCACAGGCACAGCAGTGGGAACAGGACCTTCGTCGCAGGCGCTCTGATGTCAGAGCGTTCACTTCCTGTTGCAGGACCTGCCGATGAGTCAGAGCCGGGGGCGTGTCCAAGACTTTGCGCGCTCTTTCAGGTACGCCCACCTTCTTCTCCAGCGCCTGAGGGCGCGAATATGGCGACAAAAATGGCGATTTTGGCGCCAAAAGTGCAAACAGTCCTTTTTCACAAAAACACTCCACAGGCACACAGGGCTCGCAATGCTGCAAGTTTCGTATCCTGTTCGTGACGCCAAATTTTTGTGTCGACCCGCCACCACAATTGTGGGTTACCAGGGCAATGGGGTACTCAGAGCCGAGCCCGTAGAAGTCTATGGGGATTGTCACAGGTAGCTGTGGCTCGGTCTGTGGCCCTGGCGGTCTGGCGTATGTTGGGGATATATTTACAGGGGATTGATTTATGTACAGTTCGTGACGCCACCTGTAGTATTCTGGTAATTTGTACCAGCGCTGCTATAGATCTCTGAGGGGATGGTGATGCAGCTAGATGTCGGGTCCCCTACAGGTGGGACTCTTCCCTCAGGTCGGTAGTTAGGTAGGGATTGTGCAGGCATGCAATAATAACTCAGTCTCACACGGTCAGCGTCTTTCCATACCTTTACTTGCAGGATGATAAGGCAGGTCCCAGGGAGGCTGATGGGGTTGATGGAGGATGAGCTTTGAGGCAACAGCTAAGCAAGTTAGGGGCCTCCTTTACTTTCCAATGAAGCTGAGTACGACCAGCCTGAAGCGTAGTCCCCTCTATGATTCCAGCTAGTCTTTAGCTGTTCTGCCCAGTCAAATTTGTGTTAGAAGCCTTCCTGCGAGGAGCTGAATCCTTTTCTTGTCGTGCACTAACTCAAAGTCTTCACACCCCCTGACTCCAGCTACGTTCTGACTATAAAGGGGCTTGTCTGCCGCGACCTAGGGTCCGGTAGATTCCTGGTTTTCTCTTCACTATGCTGTACAATAGTGATCCTTCGGTCCCCAGTAACCGGTTGCAACGTGCAGGACTTTTCCAAGTCAAAAGCACTTTTCCAATTACCTTCCTTCCACTTTGCCCTTCGCCTTGCTTGTCTCTTAATAGATAGTTCAGTCTTTCTTCCAGTGGGGCACAGCTCTGACTAGACTAAGGTGTATACAGACACCTACACCAGACTCCACTTTCTGAACTGATGATAGACTTAAACTGGACACGTCTACTCTGTCCAAGGACAGGAAACTGACTTCTCACTCTGAAGTCCGGACACTGACTGACTAAATCACTCCCTTCCACACCCCTGCTGGGTGTGTCAGAAGTGTACATGATGTCATGAAGAGACCTTAACTGTTACCTCTCCACTCATCCTCCTGGTATTGTGTACCAGGGCTACACAGCAGCTCTGGAGTATAATACAGGATGTAACTCAGGATCAGTAATGTAATGTATGTACACAGTGATTGCACCAGCAGAATAGTGAGTGCAGCTCTGGGGTATAATACAGGATGTAACTCAGGATCAGTAATGTAATGTATGTACACAGTGACTGCACCAGCAGAATAGTGAGTGCAGCTCTGGAGTATAATACAGGATGTAACTCAGGATCAGTAATGTAATGTATGTACACAGTGACTGCACCAGCAGAATAGTGAGTGCAGCTCTGGAGTATAATACAGGATGTAACTCAGGATCAGTAATGTAATGTATGTACACAGTGACTGCACCAGCATAATAGTGAGTGCAGCTCTGGAGTATAATACAGGATGTAACTCAGGATCAGTAATGTAATGTATGTACACAGTGATTGCACCAGCAGAATAGTGAGTGCAGCTCTGGGGTATAATACAGGATGTAACTCAGGATCAGTAATGTAATGTATGTAACACAGTGACTGCACCAGCAGAATAGTGAGTGCAGCTCTGGAGTATAATACAGGATGTAACTCAGGATCAGTAATGTAATGTATGTACACAGTGACTGCACCAGCAGAATAGTGAGTGCAGCTCTGGAGTATAATACAGGATGTAACTCAGGATCAGTAATGTAATGTATGTACACAGTGACTGCACCAGCATAATAGTGAGTGCAACTCTGGAGTATAATACAGGATGTAACTCAGGATCAGTAATGTAATGTACGTACACAGTGACTGCACCAGCAGAATAGTGAGTGCAGCTCTGGGGTATAATACAGATATAACTCAGGATCAGTAATGTAATGTATGTACACAGTGACTGCACCAGCAGAATAGTGAGTGCAGCTCTGGTGTATAATACAGGATGTAACTCAGGATCAGTAATGTATGTACACAGTGACTGCACCAGCAGAATAGTGAGTGCAGCTCTGGAGTATAATACAGGATGTAACTCAGGATCAGTAATGTAATGTATGTACACAGTGACTGCACCAGCAGAATAGTGAGTGCAGCTCTGGAGTATAATACAGGATGTAACTCAGGATCAGTAATGTAATGTATGTACACAGTGACTGCACCAGCAAATAGTGAGTGCAGCTCTGGAGTATAATACAGGATGTAACTCAGGATCAGTAATGTATGTATGTACACAGTGACTGCACCAGCAGAATAGTGAGTGCAGCTCTGGAGTATAATACACTATGTAACTCAGGATCAGTAATGTAATGTATGTACACAGTGACTGCACCAGCAGAATAGTGAGTGCAGCTCTGGGGTATAATACAGGATGTAACCCAGATCAGTAATGTAATGTATGTACACAGTGACTGCACCAGCAGAATAGTGAGTGCAGCTCTGGGGTATAATACAGGATGTAACTCAGGATCAGTAATGTAATGTATGTACACAGTGACTGCACCAGCAGAATGGTGAGTGCAGCTCTGGAGTATCATACAGAATGTAACTCAGGATCAGTAATGTATGTATGTACACAGTGACTGCACCAGCAGAATAGTGAGTGCAGCTCTGGTGTATAATACAGGATGTAACTCAGGATCAGTAATGTATGTACACAGTGACTGCACCAGCAGAATAGTGAGTGCAACTCTGGAGTATAATACAGGATGTAACTCAGGATCAGTAAGTAATGTATGTACACAGTGACTGCACCAGCAGAATAGTGATGTGCAGCTCTGGAGTATAATACAGGATGTAACTCAGGATCAGTAATGTAATGTATGTACACAGTGATTGCACCAGCAGAATAGTGAGTGCAGCTCTGGGGTATAATACAGGATGTAACTCAGGATCAGTAATGTAATGTATGTACACAGTGACTGCACCAGCAAATAGTGAGTGCAGCTCTGGAGTATAATACAGGATGTAACTCAGGATCAGTAATGTAATGTATGTACACAGTGACTGCACCAGCAGAATAGTGAGTGCAGCTCTGGAGTATAAACAGGATGTAACTCAGGTCAGTAATGTAATGTATGTACACAGTGACTACACCAGCATAATAGTGAGTGCAACTCTGGAGTATAATACAGGATGTAACTCAGGATCAGTAATGTAATGTATGTACACAGTGACTGCACCGCAGAATAGTGAGTGCAGCTCTGGGGTATAATACAGATATAACTCAGGATCAGTAATGTAATGTATGTACACAGTGACTGCACCAGCAGAATAAGTGAGTGCAGCTCTGGAGTATAATAAAGGATGTAACTCAGGTCAGTAATGTAATGTATGTACACAGTGACTACACCAGCATAATAGTGAGTGCAACTCTGGAGTTATAATACAGATGTAACTCAGGATCAGTAATGTAATGTACGTACACAGTGACTGCACCAGCAGAATAGTGAGTGCAGCTCTGGGGTATAATACAGGATATAACTCAGGATCAGTAATGTAATGTATGTACACAGTGACTGCACCAGCAGAATAGTGAGTGCAGCTCTGGAGTATAATACAGGATGTAACTCAGGATCAGTAGTAATGTATGTACACAGTGACTGCACCAGCAGAATAGTGAGTGCAGCTCTGGGGTATAATACAGGATGTAACTCAGGATCAGTATGTAATGTATGTACACAGTGACTGCACCAGCAGAATGTGAGTGCAGCTCTGGAGTATCATACAGAATGTAACTCAGGATCAGTAATGTAATGTATGTACACAGTGACTGCACCAGCAGAATAGTGAGTGCAGCTCTGGGAGTATAATACAGATGTAACTCAGGATCAGTAAGACAGTAATGTAGTACACAGTGACTGCACCAGCAGAATAGTGAGTGCAGCTCTGGGGTATAATACAGGATGTAACTCAGGATCAGTAATGTAATGTATGTACACAGTGACTGCACCAGCAGAATAGTGAGTGCAGCTCTGGAGTATAATACAAGGATGTAACTCAGGATCAGTAATGTAATGTATGTACACAGTGACTGCACCAGCAGAATAGTGAGTGCAGCTCTGGTGGTATAATACAGATGTAAACTCAGGATCAGTAATGTAATGTACGTACACAGTGACTGCACCAGCAGAATAGTGAGTGCAGCTCTGGGTATAATACAGGATATAACTCAGGATCAGTAATGTAATGTATGTACACAGTGACTGCACCAGCAGAATAGTGAGTGCAGCTCTGGTGTATAATACAGGATGTAACTCAGGATCAGTAATGTATGTTACACAGTGACTGCACCAGCAGAATAGTGAGTGCACTCTGGAGTATAATACAGGATGTAACTCAGGATCAGTAATAGTATGTACACAGTGACTGCACCAGCAGAATAGTGAGTGCAGCTCTGGAGTATAATACAGGATGTAACTCAGGATCAGTAATGTAATGTATGTACACAGTGATTGCACCAGCAGAATAGTGAGTGCACTCTGGGTATAATACAGGATGTTAACTCAGGATCTATGTAATGTATGTACACAGTGACTGCACCAGCAGAATAGTGAGTGCAGCTCTGGAGTATAATACAGGATGTAACTCAGGATCAGTAATGTAATGTATGTACCACAGTGACTGCACCAGCAGAATAGTGAGTGCAGCTCTGGAGTATAATACAGGATGTAACTCAGGATCAGTAATGTAATGTATGTACACAGTGACTACACCAGCAAATAGAGAGTGCAACTCTGGAGTATAATACAGGAGTAACTCAGGATCAGTAATGTAATGTATGTACACAGTGACTGCACCAGCAGAATAGTGAGTGCAGCTCTGGGGTATAATACAGGATATAACTCAGGATCAGTAATGTAATGTATGTACACAGTGACTGCACCAGCAGAATAGTGAGTGCAGCTCTGGAGTATAATACAGGATGTAACTCAGGATCAGTAATGTATGTAAGTACACATGCACACCAGCATAATAGTGAGTGCACTCTGGAGTATAATACAGGATGTAACTCAGGATCAGTAATGTAATGTACGTACACAGTGACTGCACCAGCAGAATAGTGAGTGCAGCTCTGGGTATAATACAGGATATAACTCAGGATCAGTAATGTAATGTATGTACACAGTGACTGCACCAGCAGAAATAGTGAGTGCAGCTCTGGAGTATAATACAGGATGTAACTCAGGATCAGTAATGTAATGTATGTACACAGTGACTGCACCAGCAGAATAGTGAGTGCAGCTCTGGTGTATAATACAGGATGTAACTCAGGATCAGTAATGTATGTACACAGTGACTGCACCAGCAGAATAGTGATGCAGCTCTGGAGTATAATACAGGATGTAACTCAGGATCAGTAATGTAATGTATGTACACAGTGACTGCACCAGCAGAAATAGTGAGTTCAGCTCTGGAGTATAATACAGGATGTAACTCAGGATCAGTAATGTAATGTATGTACACAGTGATTGCACCAGCAGAATAGTGAGTGCAGCTCTGGGGTATAATACAGGATGTAACTCAGGATCAGTAATGTAATGTATGTACACAGTGACTGCACCAGCAAATAGTGAGTGCAGCTCTGGAGTATAATACAGGATGTAACTCAGATCAGTAATGTAATGTATGTACACAGTGACTACACCAGCATAATAGTGAGTGCAAGCTCTGGGGTATAATACAGGAATGTAACTCAGGATCAGTAAAGTAATGTAAATACACAGTGACTGCACCAGCAGAATAGTGAGTGCAGCTCTGGATAAAAATACAGGATATAACTCAGGATCAGTTATGTAATGTATGTACACAGTGACTGCAACCAGCAGAATAGTGAGTGCAGCCCCTGGTGTATAATACAGGATGTAACTCAGGATCAGGGAATGTAAGTACACAGTGACTGCACCAGCAGAATAGTGAGTGCAGCTCTGGAGTATAATACAGGATGTAACTCAGGATCAGTAATGTAATGTATGTACACAGTGACTGCACCAGCAGAATAGTGAGTGCAGCTCTGGAGTATAATACAGATGTAACTCAGGATCAGTAATGTAATGTTGTACACAGTGACTGCACCAGCAGAATAGTGAGTGCAGCTCTGGAAATAATACAGGATGTAACTCAGGATCATAATGTAATGTATGTACACAGTGACTGCACCACAGAATAGTGAGTGCAGCTCTGGAGTATAATACAGATGTAACTCAGGATCAGTAATGTAATGTATGTACACAGTGACTGCACCAGCAGAATAGTGAGTGCAGCTCTGGGTATAATACAGGATGTAACCAGGATCAGTAATGTAATGTATGTACACAGTGACTGCACCAGCAGAATAGTGAGTGCAGCTCTGGAGTATAATACAGGATGTAACTCAGGATCAGTAATGTAATGTATGTACACAGTGACTGCACCAGCAGAATAGTGAGTGCAGCTCTGGAGTATAATACAGGATGTAACTCAGGATCAGTAATGTAATGTATGTACACAGTGACTGCACCAGCAGAATAGTGAGTGCAGCTCTGGGTCTAAATACAGGATGTAACTCAGATCAGAGTAAATGTATGTACACAGTGACTGCACCAGCAGAATAGTGAGTGCAGCTCTGGAGTATAATACAGGATGTAACTCAGGATCATAATGTAATGTACACAAGGACTGCACCAGCAGAATAGTGAGTGCAGCTCTGGAGTATAATACAGGATGTAACTCAGGACCAGTAATGTATGTAGACACAGTGACTGCACCAGCAGAATAGTGATGCATCTCTGGGGTATAAATACAGGAGTACTCAGGATCAGTAATGTATGTATTACACAGTGACGCACCAGCAGAATAGTGAGTGCAGCTCTGGGTATAATACAGGATGTAACCAGGATCAGTAATGTAATGCACATAGTGACTCCACCAGCAGAATAGTGAGTGCAGCTCTGGAATTAATACAAGATGTAACCAGGATCAGTAACAGGACAGTAATGTATGTACACAGTGACTGCACCAGCAGAATAGTGAGTGCAGCTCTGGAGTATAATAAAGAGTAACTCAGATCATACAGTAAGTAAGTATGATGACACAGTGACTGCACCAGCAGAATAGTGAGTGCAGCTCTGGAGTATAATACAGGAGTGTAACTCAGGATCAGTAATGTAATGTATGTACATAGTGACTGCACCAGCAGAATAGTGAGTGCAGCTCTGGGTATAATACAGGAGTAACCCGGATCAGTAATGTAATGTATGTACACAGTGACTGCACCAGCAGAATAGTGAGTGCAGCTCTGGAGTATAATACAGGATGTAACCAGGATCA
>JARQOD010004238.1:0-56687 GCA_033576555.1 Oophaga sylvatica | reverse complement strand
CGTGTACGATGTCAGTAAACTATTCTTAAAAGAACAACACTCTATACAACATATAGATTAGCAACATCAGCATGTAAATATAGAATAGATTTACCTGACACGATATCCGTTGAACTCAGGGTTAATCTTGAGGACTTGATACACTGTCACAGGAAAGAAGAGGACCGGGGGTCTAACCTGACCCTAAACTGGGGTCCTAACTAATCCCTCACCTTGGAGGTACTGATAATGGTTCAGAGGTCCAAGTCTCCAGCCTAACCCTGTCTCCTATCAGTCCCTGAACCCTGTAATCAGTCCTAAGAAGGATTCTGATTACAACCAAAGGGATATGGGCTGATCTCTGCTAAATACACAGATTAGACATATAAGACAGACTGGAGAAAACACAGACTTGCATACACACTCAAACACAGAAGGAACATAAATGATCTGGGATATTAAACTCAAAGCAAGGTGAGCTTAAAACAACTAAGGAGCTCTTTAACTTAAGTCTATACAGATACAATCCTATCTGTGGTCTGCATGAAGAATTTCACTGGCAACTCCCAAACAGACAACCAGAGATTTAAAGGAAACCAATCAACAAATAATTAATTGCAGCCGGAGAAAACTGCACCCAGTCCCAGAACTGAGCACAGACAGAATTAACTCCCTAACTGCCAAACACAAAGAAACAGCAACTCAGCTGTGAGAAGTCAGAATGTGCAACCGCGACGATCTTCGTGGCGATGCACACATGACAGTACCCCCCCTTCTACGAGGGGCCTCCGGACCCTCAGGGCCAGGTTTGCCCGGGTGAGTTCTGTGGAAGGTCTGCACCAAACGATCTGCGTTAATGTCAGACGCAGGAACCCACGTCCTCTCCTCTGGACCATACCCCTTCCAATGCACCAAGTACTGAAGGGACCGGCGATTCAGACGTGAGTCAATGATCTTTGACACTTGAAACTCCAAGTTACCATTGACCACCACTGGAGGAGGAGGTAGAGATGATGGTATGACTGGTGCCACGTACCTCTTAAGTAATGACTTGTGGAACACATTGTGGATTTTAAACGTAGGAGGGAGGTCCAGACGAAATGCCACAGGATTAATTATGGAACTGATCCTGTACGGCCCGATGAATCTGGGGCCCAGCTTCCAGGAGGGAACTTTAAGTTTTATATTCCTGGTAGACAACCATACCAGATCGTTCACATTAAGATCTGGACCAGAAACTCTCCTCCTATCAGCCATACGTTTATAACGGTTCCCCATAGCACTCAGATTATTCAATACACCTCTCCACACTGAAGCAAGTGACGACGAGAAACGCTCCTCCTCAGGAACCCAGAAGGGCCCCCCCCATTGAAAGTACAAAACTGGGGATGAAAACCATATGCCCCAAAAAACGGGGATTTACCAGTGGACTCGCTCCGCCTGTTGTTAAGAGCGAACTCTGCCAGAGGCAAGAAAGAAGACCAGTCCTCCTGGTTCTCTGAGACAAAACACCGAAGATAAGTCTCTAGGCTTTGATTCAGACGCTCTGTCTGACCATTGGTCTGCGGATGAAAAGCCGAGGAAAATGACAATTGCATCCCCCGACGTAAACAAAATGCCCTCCAAAACTTGGACACAAACTGAGACCCCCTATCTGACACCACATCAGAAGGCAACCCATGAAGTCTCACAATCTCCCCAATGAACACCTGCGCCAGAGTTTTAGCATTAGGGAGGGCAGGAAGAGCAATGAAATGTGCCATCTTACTGAACCTGTCAACAACCACCAGTATGACAGTCTTCCCTGACGACTGAGGAAGGTCTGTGATGAAGTCCATAGACAAATGAGTCCATGGACGCTCCGGAAGTTTCAAGGGTAAGAGGGTCCCAGACGGACGGGTATGAGGGGTCTTAGAGCGAGCACAAACCCCACAGGACGCGACAAAAGTTAAAACATCTTTATTAACGTTAGGCCACCAAAACCGGCGAGAAAGGAGATCTAAAGTAGCCTTACTCCCTGGATGTCCTGCTAAAGCAGAATTATGATGTGCCTCAATAACCTTTTGTCTCAACTGATTTGGGACAAACAGTCTCCCTGGAGGTCCTGCAGGGGCGTCCCCCTGAACCTCTAATACCTCCTCCTCAAGCTCAGAACATACAGCCGACACTACCACCCCCTCCTGAAGGATAGGAATCGGGTCATCCATTTTCCCGGCCCCTGGGAAACTGCGAGACAAGGCATCCGCCTTAACATTCTTAGATCCAGGGCGATAAGTGACAACAAAATTAAACCTGGTAAAAAACAACGACCATCGAGCTTGTCTGGAATTCAGACGCTTAGCAGATTCCAAATACAGCAGGTTCTTGTGATCAGTAATGACGGTGACCGGGTGGACTGCCCCTCCAAAAAGTGACGCCATTCTTCAAAAGCCAACTTAATGGCCAAAAGTTCCCTATTGCCGATATCATAATTCCTTTCGGCGGACGACAATTTCTTAGAAAAGAAAGCGCACGGATGCCATTTACCAGGGGACGGACCCTGGGACAATATTGCACCCACCCCTACGTCAGACGCGTCCACCTCCACAACGAACGGCTGAGATGCATCTGGTTGGATGAGAACGGGTGCCGAAGCAAAACATTTTTCAAAGAGGAAAAAGCTTGGCAAGCTTTGTCCGACCATTTAGAAAAATCCGTCCCTTTTCTTGTCATGTCAGTGAGAGGTTTGACAACAGATGAGAAATTACAAATAAATTTCCGGTAGTAGTTAGCAAATCCCAGAAAACGCTGCAGAGCCTTAAGATCCTCTGGCTGATCCCATTCAAGCACTGCTCTCACCTTTTCAGGGTCCATACGGAAACCGGAGGCTGACACCAAGAAACCCAAAAACTGAAGTTCCTGTACGGCGAATACACACTTTTCCAGTTTGGCGTATAGTTTATTGTCTCGCAAGATCTGCAACACCTGTCTCACATGCTCCTGGTGAGACACAAGATCTGGCGAGTAAATTAAAATGTCATCCAAATATACGACCACAAACAGCCCCACCAGATGACGAAAAATGTCATTAACAAAATGTTGGAATACTGCTGGTGCAGTAGTCAGACCAAAAGGCATGACAAGGTTCTCATAATGTCCCTCCGGCGTGTTAAACACCGTTTTCCACTCATCCCCCTCTTTTATCCTAATCAGATTATACGCCCCCCTGAGATCCAATTTAGAGAACCATTTGGCGCCAACAATTTGATTGAAGAGATCAGGAATCAGAGGGAGTGGATACGGATCTCGAACAGTAATCCGATTAAGTTCGCGGAAATCCAAGCAAGGGCGTAGGCCTCCATCTTTTTTCTTCACAAAGAAGAACCCCGCGGCCACTGGGGAAGATGAAGGTCTAATATGCCCTTTGGCCAGACTTTCCGAAATATAATCTTTCATAGCCTGCCTCTCAGGACCAGAAAGGTTATATAACCTAGCTTTAGGTAACTTAGCATCAGGAAGTAAATTAATAGAGCAGTCATACACGCGATGAGGAGGCAACTCCTGACACCCCTCCTCAGAGAACACATCCCCAAAGTCCTCCAAAAAAGGAGGCAAAGTACTAGGCACGACCGCACTGATGACTGTGTTCATGCAGTTACTTTTGCAAAACTCACCCCATTGGCTTATCTCTCTGGACTGCCAATTAATCACAGGGTTATGTTTAACCAACCAAGGAAGTCCCAACACAATAGGAGTAGGTAGACCCCCCAACACATAACAAGATAATAGTTCCCTATGTATTGCCCCTACCCGAAGGTCAATGTTATGAACCTCATGAACAAAGCTACCTTGGCCGAGAGGCCTGGCGTCAATGGAGAATATAGGGATCGGTTTGACCAATACACTCAGATGCATACCTTGAGCCTGAGCAAACTGAGCGTCAACCAGATTAGCCCCGGACCCACTATCAAGAAGAACAGAAAATCTCTCCACTCTCGTACCAACCACCACCTCCACTGGTACAAGGAACTGAGAAGAACTAGCGGACGAAATACATACTCGCAGGTTGTCGTCCACCACACAACCTGGGATTAACAGTTTTCCGGCGACTTCTTGCTCAACAAGGCACGGGACGGACATCCCCAACAAAATGTCCCTCTTTCCCGCAGAAGAAACACCTTCTAGTCCTGCGGCGTACCGCCAATCCCCTCCTACGAAATGATGTCCCTCCCAACTGCATAGGCTCCTCCGAACAGACAAGGGGAACCTCAACATAAGGGACTTTAGTAGTAGGTGAAGTAACAACAGGGGGCGGAGTTACCTCGCACCTCTCCCGGAGCCGTCTATCAGTACGGATAGCCAGGGCCATAGCAGCCTCCAGTGATGGAGGAGAATCATACTGAGCCAAAACGTCCTTTAATTTGTCAGAAAGCCCATGACAAAACTGGCTCCTAAGAGCTGGGTCATTCCACTGAGTATCTGTGGCCCATCTACGGAACTCAGAAGCAAATTCCTCCGCCGGACGATCTCCCTGCTGTATCTTACGTAATTTTGTCTCAGCAAGAGAGACCCGATCTGGGTCATCATATACCAAACCCAGGGCAGTAAAAAATCGATCTACTGACTGTAGAGCCGGGGATCCCGGAGGAAGGGAAAATGCCCAGGATTGAGGGTCCCCTTGTAGGAGCGAGATAACAATTCCCACTCTCTGCTCTTCACTCCCTGATGATCGAGGTCGAAGCCGAAAATACAATTTACATGCTTCCCTGAAGGTAAAAAATTTGTCTCGCCCACCAGTGAACCTGTCCGGGAGAGCTACTTTAGGTTCAAATCTGGTTTGCTCCGAGGGAGACAAAACTTTGGACTTAATGTCCGTCAGCTCCATGGATAATCCCTGCAACTGCAGAGCCAGCTGGGCTACTGGATCCATGGCAACTGGGAATAATTTTATTGGCCAGTGAAAATGTCACGCGGTCTTATGATACGTGTACGATGTCAGTAAACTATTCTTAAAAGAACAACACTCTATACAACATATAGATTAGCAACATCAGCATGTAAATATAGAATAGATTTACCTGACACGATATCCGTTGAACTCAGGGTTAATCTTGAGGACTTGATACACTGTCACAGGAAAGAAGAGGACCGGGGGTCTAACCTGACCCTAAACTGGGGTCCTAACTAATCCCTCACCTTGGAGGTACTGATAATGGTTCAGAGGTCCAAGTCTCCAGCCTAACCCTGTCTCCTATCAGTCCCTGAACCCTGTAATCAGTCCTAAGAAGGATTCTGATTACAACCAAAGGGATATGGGCTGATCTCTGCTAAATACACAGATTAAACATATAAGACAGACTGGAGAAAACACAGACTTGCATACACACTCAAACACAGAAGGAACATAAATGATCTGGGATATTAAACTCAAAGCAAGGTGAGCTTAAAACAACTAAGGAGCTCTTTAACTTAAGTCTATACAGATACAATCCTATCTGTGGTCTGCATGAAGAATTTCACTGGCAACTCCCAAACAGACAACCAGAGATTTAAAGGAAACCAATCAACAAATAATTAATTGCAGCCGGGAGAAACTGCACCCAGTCCCAGAACTGAGCACAGACAGAATTAACTCCCTAACTGCCAAACACAAAGAAACAGCAACTCAGCTGTGAGAAGTCAGAATGTGCAACCGCGACGATCTTCGTGGCGATGCACACATGACAGTACCCCCCCTTCTACGAGGGGCCTCCGGACCCTCAGGGCCAGGTTTGCCTGGGTGAGTTCTGTGGAAGGTCTGCACCAAACGATCTGCGTTAATGTCAGACGCAGGAACCCACGTCCTCTCCTCTGGACCATACCCCTTCCAATGCACCAAGTACTGAAGGGACCGGCGATTCAGACGTGAGTCAATGATCTTTGACACTTGAAACTCCAAGTTACCATTGACCACCACTGGAGGAGGAGGTAGAGATGATGGTATGACTGGTGCCACGTACCTCTTAAGTAATGACTTGTGGAACACATTGTGGATTTTAAACG
Source organism: Oophaga sylvatica (assembly GCA_033576555.1). NCBI lineage: Eukaryota > Metazoa > Chordata > Amphibia > Anura > Dendrobatidae > Oophaga > Oophaga sylvatica. The sequence continues at coordinate 50,687 of JARQOD010004238.1, read as the reverse complement.
TAGGAGGGAGGTCCAGACGAAATGCCACAGGATTAATTATGGAACTGATCCTGTACGGCCCGATGAATCTGGGGCCCAGCTTCCAGGAGGGAACTTTAAGTTTTATATTCCTGGTAGACAACCATACCAGATCGTTCACATTAAGATCTGGACCAGAAACTCTCCTCCTATCAGCCATACGTTTATAACGGTTCCCCATAGCACTCAGATTATTCAATACACCTCTCCACACTGAAGCAAGTGACGACGAGAAACGCTCCTCCTCAGGAACCCCAGAAGGGCCCCCCCCATTGAAAGTACAAAACTGGGGATGAAAACCATATGCCCCAAAAAACGGGGATTTACCAGTGGACTCGCTCCGCCTGTTGTTAAGAGCGAACTCTGCCAGAGGCAAGAAAGAAGACCAGTCCTCCTGGTTCTCTGAGACAAAACACCGAAGATAAGTCTCTAGGCTTTGATTCAGACGCTCTGTCTGACCATTGGTCTGCGGATGAAAAGCCGAGGAAAATGACAATTGCATCCCCCGACGTAAACAAAATGCCCTCCAAAACTTGGACACAAACTGAGACCCCCTATCTGACACCACATCAGAAGGCAACCCATGAAGTCTCACAATCTCCCAATGAACACCTGCGCCAGAGTTTTAGCATTAGGGAGGGCAGGAAGAGCAATGAAATGTGCCATCTTACTGAACCTGTCAACAACCACCAGTATGACAGTCTTCCCTGACGACTGAGGAAGGTCTGTGATGAAGTCCATAGACAAATGAGTCCATGGACGCTCCGGAAGTTTCAAGGGTAAGAGGGTCCCAGACGGACGGGTATGAGGGGTCTTAGAGCGAGCACAAACCCCACAGGACGCGACAAAAGTTAAAACATCTTTATTAACGTTAGGCCACCAAAACCGGCGAGAAAGGAGATCTAAAGTAGCCTTACTCCCTGGATGTCCTGCTAAAGCAGAATTATGATGTGCCTCAATAACCTTTTGTCTCAACTGATTTGGGACAAACAGTCTCCCTGGAGGTCCTGCAGGGGCGTCCCCCTGAACCTCTAATACCTCCTCCTCAAGCTCAGAACATACAGCCGACACTACCACCCCTCCTGAAGGATAGGAATCGGGTCATCCATTTTCCCGGCCCCTGGGAAACTGCGAGACAAGGCATCCGCCTTAACATTCTTAGATCCAGGGCGATAAGTGACAACAAAATTAAACCTGGTAAAAAACAACGACCATCGAGCTTGTCTGGAATTCAGACGCTTAGCAGATTCCAAATACAGCAGGTTCTTGTGATCAGTAATGATGGTGACCGGGTGGACTGCCCCCTCCAAAAAGTGACGCCATTCTTCAAAAGCCAACTTAATGGCCAAAAGTTCCCTATTGCCGATATCATAATTCCTTTCGGCGGACGACAATTTCTTAGAAAAGAAAGCGCACGGATGCCATTTACCAGGGGACGGACCCTGGGACAATATTGCACCCACCCCTACGTCAGACGCGTCCACCTCCACAACGAACGGCTGAGATGCATCTGGTTGGATGAGAACGGGTGCCGAAGCAAAACATTTTTTCAAAGAGGAAAAAGCTTGGCAAGCTTTGTCCGACCATTTAGAAAAATCCGTCCCTTTTCTTGTCATGTCAGTGAGAGGTTTGACAACAGATGAGAAATTACAAATAAATTTCCGGTAGTAGTTAGCAAATCCCAGAAAACGCTGCAGAGCCTTAAGATCCTCTGGCTGATCCCATTCAAGCACTGCTCTCACCTTTTCAGGGTCCATACGGAAACCGGAGGCTGACACCAAGAAACCCAAAAACTGAAGTTCCTGTACGGCGAATACACACTTTTCCAGTTTGGCGTATAGTTTATTGTCTCGCAAGATCTGCAACACCTGTCTCACATGCTCCTGGTGAGACACAAGATCTGGCGAGTAAATTAAAATGTCATCCAAATATACGACCACAAACAGCCCCACCAGATGACGAAAAATGTCATTAACAAAATGTTGGAATACTGCTGGTGCAGTAGTCAGACCAAAAGGCATGACAAGGTTCTCATAATGTCCCTCCGGCGTGTTAAACACCGTTTTCCACTCATCCCCCTCTTTTATCCTAATCAGATTATACGCCCCCCTGAGATCCAATTTAGAGAACCATTTGGCGCCAACAATTTGATTGAAGAGATCAGGAATCAGAGGGAGTGGATACGGATCTCGAACAGTAATCCGATTAAGTTCGCGGAAATCCAAGCAAGGGCGTAGGCCTCCATCTTTTTTCTTCACAAAGAAGAACCCCGCGGCCACTGGGGAAGATGAAGGTCTAATATGCCCTTTGGCCAGACTTTCCGAAATATAATCTTTCATAGCCTGCCTCTCAGGACCAGAAAGGTTATATAACCTAGCTTTAGGTAACTTAGCATCAGGAAGTAAATTAATAGAGCAGTCATACACGCGATGAGGAGGCAACTCCTGACACCCCTCCTCAGAGAACACATCCCCAAAGTCCTCCAAAAAAGGAGGCAAAGTACTAGGCACGACCGCACTGATGACTGTGTTCATGCAGTTACTTTTGCAAAACTCACCCCATTGGCTTATCTCTCTGGACTGCCAATTAATCACAGGGTTATGTTTAACCAACCAAGGAAGTCCCAACACAATAGGAGTAGGTAGACCCTCCAACACATAACAAGATAATAGTTCCCTATGTATTGCCCCTACCCGAAGGTCAATGTTATGAACCTCATGAACAAAGCTACCTTGGCCGAGAGGCCTGGCGTCAATGGAGAATATAGGGATCGGTTTGACCAATACACTCAGATGCATACCTTGAGCCTGAGCAAACTGAGCGTCAACCAGATTAGCCCCGGACCCACTATCAAGAAGAACAGAAAATCTCTCCACTCTCGTACCAACCACCACCTCCACTGGTACAAGGAACTGAGAAGAACTAGCGGACGAAATACATACTCCCAGGTTGTCGTCCACCACACAACCTGGGATTAACAGTTTTCCGGCGACTTCTTGCTCAACAAGGCACGGGACGGACATCCCCAGCAAAATGTCCCTCTTTCCCGCAGAAGAAACACCTTCTAGTCCTGCGGCGTACCGCCAATCCCCTCCTACGAAATGATGTCCCTCCCAACTGCATAGGCTCCTCCGAACAGACAAGGGGAACCTCAACATAAGGGACTTTAGTAGTAGGTGAAGTAACAACAGGGGGCGGAGTTACCTCGCACCTCTCCCGGAGCCGTCTATCAGTACGGATAGCCAGGGCCATAGCAGCCTCCAGTGATGGAGGAGAATCATACTGAGCCAAAACGTCCTTTAATTTGTCAGAAAGCCCATGACAAAACTGGCTCCTAAGAGCTGGGTCATTCCACTGAGTATCTGTGGCCCATCTACGGAACTCAGAAGCAAATTCCTCCGCCGGACGATCTCCCTGCTGTATCTTACGTAATTTTGTCTCAGCAAGAGAGACCCGATCTGGGTCATCATATACCAAACCCAGGGCAGTAAAAAATCGATCTACTGACTGTAGAGCCGGGGATCCCGGAGGAAGGGAAAATGCCCAGGATTGAGGGTCCCCTTGTAGGAGCGAGATAACAATTCCCACTCTCTGCTCTTCACTCCCTGATGATCGAGGTCGAAGCCGAAAATACAATTTACATGCTTCCCTGAAGGTAAAAAATTTGTCTCGCCCACCAGTGAACCTGTCCGGGAGAGCTACTTTAGGTTCAAATCTGGTTTGCTCCGAGGGAGACAAAACTTTGGACTTAATGTCCGTCAGCTCCATGGATAATCCCTGCAACTGCAGAGCCAGCTGGGCTACTGGATCCATGGCAACAGGGAATAATTTTATTGGCCAGTGAAAATGTCACGCGGTCTTATGATACGTGTACGATGTCAGTAAACTATTCTTAAAAGAACAACACTCTATACAACATATAGATTAGCAACATCAGCATGTAAATATAGAATAGATTTACCTGACACGATATCCGTTGAACTCAGGGTTAATCTTGAGGACTTGATACACTGTCACAGGAAAGAAGAGGACCGGGGGTCTAACCTGACCCTAAACTGGGGTCCTAACTAATCCCTCACCTTGGAGGTACTGATAATGGTTCAGAGGTCCAAGTCTCCAGCCTAACCCTGTCTCCTATCAGTCCCTGAACCCTGTAATCAGTCCTAAGAAGGATTCTGATTACAACCAAAGGGATATGGGCTGATCTCTGCTAAATACACAGATTAAACATATAAGACAGACTGGAGAAAACACAGACTTGCATACACACTCAAACACAGAAGGAACATAAATGATCTGGGATATTAAACTCAAAGCAAGGTGAGCTTAAAACAACTAAGCAGCTCTTTAACTTAAGTCTATACAGATACAATCCTATCTGTGGTCTGCATGAAGAATTTCACTGGCAACTCCCAAACAGACAACCAGAGATTTAAAGGAAACCAATCAACAAATAATTAATTGCAGCGGGAGAAACTGCACCCAGTCCCAGAACTGAGCACAGACAGAATTAACTCCCTAACTGCCAAACACAAAGAAACAGCAACTCAGCTGTGAGAAGTCAGAATGTGCAACCGCGACGATCTTCGTGGCGATGCACACATGACAGTGCCTCAGTCAGGGCCATCTTCAGGGCTCGAAAGGTTTCTTCCTGGCTATCTCCCCACTGGATGATCCGATTATTCACACCAGATGGCACTCCTTTCAGTAACTCCAGCAGTGGATTAGCAATGCGAGTGAAGTCATTCACAAACCGTCCATAGTACCCCATAAGCACCAGAAAGGCCCACACGTCCTTCACTGTCTTAGGAGTGGGCCGGTCCTCTGCTGCCGCTATCTTCTCACGCACAGGTCTCACCACCTCAGTTGACACAACATGTCCGAGATATTCAATCTGCTTGCGGAAAAGGTGGCATTTCTGAGGTTTCACTTTCAAGATGTGCTTCTGCAGCCGACTCTACACCTGCTCCAGCCGCCGGTGATGCTCCTCAAAAGTAACTGCATAGACAATGATGTCATCCAGATAAATAAGGGTAACTTCAAAGTTCAGGTCTCTTAAACACCGATCCATCAGCCGCTGAAAGGTTCCAGGCGCGTTGGTAAGACCGAAGGGCATCCGGTTGAATTTGAACAACCCCATAGGCAGTATGAACGCTGTCTTCAGCCGGTTTTGCTCAGCCATGGGCACTTGCCAATATCCACTGGCCACATCTAATGACGAGAAGTACGTGGCTTTTCCCAGGGCAGACAACGACTCCTCAATTCTCGGTAGGGGATAAGAGTCCTGCACTGTACAGGCATTGAGTCACCGGTAGTCAACACAAAAATGCAGGGTTCCATTCTTCTTCCTAACTAGAACAATGGGGGCTGCCCACGGACTCTGGCTCTCCCATATGACCCCAATCTGCAGCTTGTGTGCCAACATTTCTTTCACTTCCTGGTACATTTGCAGCGGGATCTACGGATAGCGCTCCCGAATCGGTGTGGCATTTCCTGTGGGAATCTCATGAGTTATGGCTGTGGTGCACCCGAAATCATCATCATGGCGGGCAAAGACATCCTGGTAACGCCCCAGCATAGCTTCCATCTGTTGCGACAAGAGTCCCGTCAATTCAGCCCACATCTGTTCCAGGATCCGACGCCCTTCTCTCATGGTGCTGGACAAGGGCTCTTAGAACACGGTGATGGCAACAGTCCAGGGATCTCCTTGTTTCACCGCTAACTGAACGGCCTCTGGTTGCATCAGTTCTTCCGGCATAACCAGTACTTGCGCCACTTCACTTTTGGGCGAGAGCGTTAGATCATCTTCCCCTAGATTGACACACCGTACCACTACATTACCGTTACGGACGGTGGCCAATGTCCGAGCAATGAGGAGTACTGAAGGCAGTTGATCTATTAGAGCTGTCTCTATCTGGACTTCCACTCCTTCGAGGGGTGTACAGGCTTTCATGGGCAGTGTGAGCACAGTCTGGCCAGGCGGTAAAATGAGTTTGGCAGCGGCTAGAGCGACCACTGTGGAGAAATGGGGTTCCATGGGCGCTCTCATCCGCTGGCCCTGCTGTCTTCAGCAAGACTGCATGGACCAGGGCTCATACTACTGAACGCCCGAGCTCTCTCCCGTGGGTGGGTCACAACTCAGACAACACAGGGTGAGGGTAAAACAGTGTGGCAATACTTTTTTGAACCACAACACACAATAGTAAACAGAACAGTCCCAGCAATACCCAAAATTGTGCACATTACAGTCTCACCCTTCCTCTGACTCATCTGGATAATGGCAGATGTTACGTCAGAACTCCCAGAGTCACTACCCCACCTGTGATACACACACAGAGAGGAGGTAACGACAAGCGTAGGGAGATAACAGTCCATAAAGTCCATATAAGGTCAAAAGCCAGCTGACACGAGAGCCACCACCTGGCTTCTCCGAACATCTCCATGGAACCAGGTGACCAGCGGGCCCAATCCTGGCTTTCTTCAAACGTATTTATGGTTCAGCAATGGCCAAATGTGGCCACTATGTATTTCTTCAGTTGAAGTGATGATTCCATGACTTCTGTAATGTAGACTCTCTGAACACAGGCAAATCCTACTTTTTATAGGTCACACTCTCATTCAGTTACTCCACCACAGGCGGAGGGGGGGGGGAAGGTGTTAGGGGCCCATCCCTCACTGCTGGAATGTGCAAACAACATGCATAGATTATCCTCCATATTGCAGAGCACCAATAGGTCATCAAGATATTAACAAACATTCAAACATTATGTCTTTGTTTCCCAAAGATTGTAGAACAATACTGGGACTGCAATACAAGTACAGATACAATAGCTAATCAGCAGCCAGTCAACAAATGGCTGCCAGTGAACAATAATTCACTGACAATAAAGCCCCCGTCTTACATAGCGATATCGCTAGCGAGATCGCTGCTGAGTCACTAGTTTTGTGACGCAGCAGCGAGCTCACCAGCGATATCGCTGTGTGTGACATTCAGCGACGATCAGCCCCCCTGCCGGGTATCGCTGATCGTCGCTGAAATGTCTGGACGTTTTTTTTGATCGCTGGTCTCCCGCTGACAGGCACGCATCGCTGCGTGTGACAGGTGGGAGACCAGCGATCCGCTGGTAACCAAGGTACACAGCGGGTTTCCAGGCGCGGGGCTGTGCCTAGAAACCCGCTGTGTACCTTGGATACCAGCGCCCTGATGCAGGGAGCTGGTAACCAAGGTACACAGCGGTTTTCCAGGCACCGCGCAGCGCCTGGAAACCTGATGTGTACCTTGGTTACCAGCTCCCTGCATCAGGGCGCTGGTATCCAAGGTACACTGCGAGTAACTAGCGATGTTTACCCGCAGTGTCCTTGTGCTGATCGCTGCCTGAGCTGCCTGTTTGGCAGCTCAGCAGCGATAATATAGCGATACACCAGCGATCCTGATCGTTGTCGGGATCGCTGGTGTATCGCTACGTGAGACCCAGCCTTAAGGGCCAACAGTCATTTTCACATGAACTCTAGCTTATCTCCCTGGGCCTACTGAAATAATATGTCTGGATAATTCAGAGTAAATGCGATATTGCCACTACCACGTTCCCCAGGACATTTCCTTCTCTCGACGTTTCTTGAACCTGGGCTACCTGTATCAGTTGTTGGAACACCTTCCTTTGGGGGGTGCGGGGGCTCCATCGATTGAGAAAAGCATTGGATGACTCACTGACTAGGATGATCCCAAGTTCCTTCAGTGCATTCATCCCTAGCGTCACTGTGGGGCCAGCGGTCAACACTACTCCTTTTCGGCCCACATCATTGCCACAAAAGGTAATCTGCATCCAGACCACCCCTGCGACCGGGATGGGCAATTGGTTGGCCGCTGTCAACTTGATCACTGGGCCCCATTCAGGCCACATCACCTCAGAAAAATGGCGTCTGAAATAAGTCTCTGGCATGGTAGTCGCTTGGGAACCGATATCAACTAGACAACGGACGGCCCGGCCATCCATTTCAGCCCACACGAGATGGCTCAGGGAAACTAAACTTGCGGGACTTCCTTCTCTCCTTCTTGACAACTCAGGCTCCTGGCGGCGTCCCTAGCCAAGGAGCCCACTTGTTTAATGGCCGACGGGTCAGTGGTCTAGCCCATCTTGCACATCCTAGGGCATAATGTCTAGTGTCCCCACATCAAAAAACAAATCAGCTGTCTCTCTGCTCGAAATTGCCCCATTTCCGGATGGGGCTCAGGGTTAGTTCTGCCTCCGGACGAGTTCGGTGCCTCCAGGCGGTTTTTTCTCAAGCTCGACCACTCTTCTTGCATGTCCTGGATTTCTTTCCGGATTTCTCAAACCCAACCTGGTTCAACTGCGGGTGGAACAGATACCTCCCCTGTTATGATATGGTAGCCAAGGAGGAGAGTAACAAAAATAGCAGAGGCAGCCAGTCACCCAGAGAGGTTGGTAACTAATGGATTGCAGAACCCTAAACTAACCACACAACTAGAAGCAGCCGTGGGACGTACCTACGATGACTTAGACGCCTCGACACAGCCGGAGAGTTAGCTAAGCCTAGAGATAGAAAGGGAAAGCTAACTGCCCCGGAGTAGCTCCCAAAAGGAATAGGTAGCCCACACACATATATTGGTGGTGGGACAAGATGAACTACAAAGGCGGTAACTGTTATGTTCCGCTACAAGCACTAAGGAAAGAAAGGGAAATCTGTTCCTACAATAGAACTAAGCTCAATCCCTACGATGTAACGGGGAACCTGATCCTGCGATCAGACCCGCTAAAGTCCTCAGCTAGTCTGAACGAAGACCTATAGATGCGAGGAAGGGATCCCTACAAGCACTAGGGACTGGGAGAAAAGATGGACACCTCCTAACAGAAGTTGTAGCAGTAAAAAGAAAAACAAAACAACATAGAACACAGAGGTCTGAAGACCAAGCAAAACTATTTGAGTAAGGTAACAAAGCACCCTGCTAGCTTAAGAGTAGAAGTTACAATGAAGTCCAGCAAAGCCAGAAGGGCGGAGCAGGATTAAGTAGGCAAAAAAGGTCATGTGACCAGCAAGATAGAAAAAACCTAACAGGAGAGTTCTAACAGTAATAAGGGGTAATATCATAGCTTACATGCAGAGATTAAAGAAACGAATAAAAGAGCAATTTTCAAAAGCAAGTGGAGAGGTTAGGACATCATATACCAAATATAAAAACTCTCTATCAGAGGAGGATAAAAGTAAGTGGTTGAGTGGGAAATTTTTTTTTGATGAATGGGCAGAAAAAAGAGAGCAACTGCATAGGAATTATTTGGAAATAGAATTAAATAGATATGGAGACAAAGCTGGAAAAATATTGGCTAATTTAGCTAGAGGGAGCTATGCTTATACATCTATAATGGCAATCAGGGAAAAGGGAGGACAACGCCTTATGGACCCTAAGGATATAAATCGAGAATTAGGAAAATTTTACACCAAGCTATATAGCGAGGAAGGGCAACAGGATGTAGACGGTGATAATTGGTTAGACAAAATTAATATCCCGACATTGACGGATGAGGACCAGCAAAACCTAAATGGGGATATTACGGAAGAAGAAATTAGTATGGCAATAAGGGGGATAGGAGTCAATAAGGCCCCGGGACCTGACGGGTTCAACTGATCCTTTTATAAAGCAATAAGGGAACAAATCACCCCCACACTCAAAGATCTATACAACCACATTCTACAAGGGAATGTCATGTCAGAAAACATGAATACAGCATACATAAAACTTCTCCCGAAGGGAGGAAAAGATCCAGAGGACCCTTCGGGTTATAGACCAATATCATTAATAAATCAAGATGTCAAACTTCTCTCCAAAACAATGGCAGATAGATTGGCTGGAATATTACCAAAATTAATTGCCAAACAACAGACAGGTTTTATAAAGGGAAGATCAGCCGTTACTAATATCAGGAAGGCGATGCTATTACTAGATGTGGTCAGAAACAAGCGCCTAGAAATAGAAGAAGACCCAGCCATGGTCACATTGGATGCTGAAAAGGCGTTTGACAATGTGAAGTGGCCATGGTTGGGTCAAGTATTAGATAAAATAAATCTGGTGGGTCCATATAGGAAATTTTTAACGGTCCTATACCACAATCCTAAAGCAAGAATTTACACGCCGGGGTTTCTGTCAGATGTCTTCGAGTTGAAAAAAGGGACGAGACAGGGATGTCCATTATCTCCCTTGCTATTTAATCTTGCAATCGAACCTCTGTCAAGGTACCTAAATGATCATAGCTGTTATAAGGGAATAGAAGTGGGGAAAGAGACAGGTTAAAACTGCGTTATTTGCTGACGACATAATCTTAAGAGTTTATGAGAAACCCAAAGGAAGATCTACCAACACTATTATCAGAGATTGAAAAATTTGGAAAGTTCTCGGGTTTTCGATTAAATAAGAGCAAGTGTGAAGTTCTGTATATGAGAAATCCCGAGAAGCATGGCCAGGAAAGTAATGTAATGGGTATCCCAAAAGCGGCTACATCTATGAAATACTTTGGAATAAATATGGGAAGATCACCGAAACAGATATATGATCTTAATTACAAACCTATTATAACCAAAATAGAGAAAGAGTTAGAGAGGTGGGGAAATCTACCTCTCTCTATTAGGTAGATGTCATCTCATCAAGATGACAAGTTTTGCGAGACTATTATACCCAATGCAAACCATACCAAAGTTGATTAGGCACGTAGATGTCATTAAATTGAACAAAGCGTTTTCAAAGTTTATATGGAGGGGGAAAAAAGCGAGACTTGCCATGAAAACATTAATGCGCTCAAAAGAGGGCGGGGGAGCCGGGCTGCCGAACATACGGGGGTATAATCTTGCATGTTTAATGAGAAATGTAATTGATTGGATTAAAAAGACGAGTCGTTACACTGATTATACGCTAGAATCGGAGTTTTGTAGTAGATGTGATTTGACGGCACTGCTACACACGCCACTGTCATATTTTCCTCCTAACATCAAGCATTCAGTGATATGTAAAGATACTATTGCCACATGGAAGGCAGTGAGGAAAAAATTAAAAATGTCATGGAGAATATCGAAACATCTGAATCCTTGGGCATTCCCAGCATTTAAAATGGGAAGAGAAAATAAACTATATCTAGAATGGGCTAGGAAAGGTATACGGACACTAGGAGATCTATTACATGCACAAGAGAATCACTGGCTAACGGGGTTAGAGGTGCTAGACAAATTTGATTAATCAAGATTCCTCTTGATGCTATATAGTCAATTGAAACATTATGTATTGGACAATCTACAAGATGTGAGGAGAGAGATTGAATCTGAGACGTGGAGTGATTTGATTACCAAAGATATTGCAGAGGTATCGATCTCCTCAATATATAGAACGTTAAGAGAGACATTGAGGCCTTCAGGTTCAGATAAAATATTAATAAATGGATGAAACATATGCAAGATGAAGATCTTGAGCATAAAATATTACAAGGGTGGGAACTAGTAAGGAAAAATATTATTAATGAACAGTGGAGGGATAGTCAATTCAGGATAATGCACAAAATAATATGTGGCTTCAACATACCAGCAAACCCACGGAATCCTGATAGACAGACAAGTTGTCCCAAATGTAGTACAACTAAAACAGATATGGAACATGGCATGTGGTCATGCCCCAGAACACAAGAGTTCTGGAAAGAGGTCCAGGGGTTATATGTGCAAATGAGTGGGGTTGTCATCTATAGTGTACAGTTCCTATAGCGTCTTGTGCTTGGGTGCGAGGAAAACACAGGAGAAATAGGTTGAAATGAAATGACTTGTATTACTTCATACAAGCATGCTGAAAAGTTCACACAGTTTGCAGGAACAGCGACAGGAGACACAGCAGGCCAGAGTAACTTCAAGCACTACAATAAATCTCCAAAGCAGGTTCAGGATCTCTTCTCTGTACCGTAATTCCTCTGCAAACATGGATTCACCAAACAGCAGGTTTCCAGAGTCCAAAAGTGTTCCAAGGTTCCTCAGTAGGGAATAGCTGGAGTACAAGTCCAAGGCTTCCAGGAGTCAGGTCACAGACTGACTGAGGCTTGGTTCAGGAGCACTGATTGTTCAGCTGAGGCTGCTTAAGAAGCAAGAGGGAAGAATCAGGGCGGGAACATGAAAACTGGAAACTCCATATTAACTGAGGGCAAGAGCTGCAGAAAGACAGAAAGCAAAATGGCCGACGGAAAACTGAGTTTCAAGGAACATGTCAACAGAGACAAAGAACCTTACATTACTCCCCCCTTAGGGACAACCTCCGGATGACCTCAGACCAGGCCTGTCAGGGTACCTCTGATGAAACTGGCGGAGCAGGCGAGGAGCATTTACATTATTGACTGGTTCCCATGAGTTGTCCTCCACTGGGTAGCCCTGCCATTTAATCAAATATTGCAACTGATTTCTGTACAACCTGGAATCTAGAATCCTTTCCACCATAAATTCTTCCTGACCATCGACCAGCACTGGGTCAGGGCAAGGAGAAGAACGTCCAGGAAACGTATTGGGTGTTGCAGCCTTTAGTAGGGATACATGAAAGACAGGGTGGATTCTCATAGTTCTGGGCAGTTGAAGACGACAAGCAACAGCACTTATAATCTTATTGATCTTATAAGGTCCAATGTACTTATGTCCCAATTTAGACGATGGAATCTTTAATTTAAGATTTCTGGTTGACAGCCAGACCAAATCTCCTACCTTGAAAACTGGTGCAGGTTTACGAAATTTATCTGCTGCTTTCTTGTACCTTTCCTGAGCCAATTCTAGATTTTCCTTTAGAAGATCCATATTCTTTTGTAAAGAAGTGATTCTTTCAGCCACTGCCGGCAAGGGCGTATCTATGGGAAATCGAGGAAGAATGTTAGGATGATAACCTAGATTGGAGTAAAAAGGAGACTGCTTAGTGGAGGCGCTCTGAGAGTTGTTATAAGAGAACTCAGCCAGTGGAAGTAGATCCACCCAATCATCCTGTAAGTGGCAGATAAAACAGCGGAGATACTGCTCCAGGGTCTGATTGGTTCGTTCTGTCTGTCCATTAGTCTGGGGATGAAAAGCAGAAGAAAGGTTTACTTTAATGTCCAATGCTGCACAGAAATTTTGCCAAAACCTTGAAGTGAATTGCACCCCTCGATCCGAAATGACCTCATCCGGTACTCCATGTAAGCGAAACACATTCTTAATCATCAAGTCTGATGTCTGTTTTGCAGTGGGTAAGCCGACACAAGGGATAAAATGAGCTGCCTTTGTTAGACGGTCAACCACCACTAGAATGGTGTTCTTCCCTTGAGAGGTTGGTAACTCCACAATGAAGTCCATAGAAATGGATCCCCACGGGCGGGACGGGGTGGGAAGAGGTTGCAACAGACCAGTTGGTGAGGAGCGAGGTGTTTTGCATCTTGCACAGACTTCACATGAAGTGACATAGTTTAAGACATCTTTCCTGTAAGTGGGCCACCAAAAGAAACGAGAAAGAAATTCTTGTGTCTTTAGAATTCCCCTATGCCCGGCTATCTTGGAATCGTGGATGAGTTGCAATACTCTCAATCTGACTGTTTCAGGTATATACAGACGTTGTCCCTGAATCCACACACCATTCTTAAAGACAAGACTTACGTCCCTTGGGGGATGAGCCAACAAAGAATCCGCATGGTATGCTTCCTTGATGTCCTTAAGTAGGTCTTGATTATGAATCACTCCCAGGAATCTAGAGTCAGGAAGAATAGTCTTAGGAGGAGTAAGTGGACGTGTCTCTGCTGAATGAATCCTAGAGAGTGCATCAGCCTTTCCATTGCGCGATCCTGGTCTATAAGAAATGACAAAATTAAATTGGTTTAGGAAAAGATTCCAGCGAGCCTGGCGAGGAGTCAGGCACTTAGCCGACCTGATAAATTCAAGGTTACGATGGTCTGTCAGGACGACTATTTGCTGTGCAGCTCCCTGAAGAAGGTGTCTCCATTCCTTGAAGGCGGCAATAATGGCCAACAATTCTCTATTGCCCACATCGTAGTTCCTCTCAGCCGAAGACAACTGCTGGGAAAAGAAGGCACAGGGATGCAAGACATTCTTCTCACCTGTTCTCTGAGAGAGTATAGCTCCAACGGCACAGTCTGAAGCATCCACCTCTATTATGAAGGCAAGCTCGGGGTTGGGATGTACTAAGATAGGTGCGGTGGTAAATTTATCCTTTAAACAGGAAAATGCTTCCTGAGCTTGCGGGGTCCAGGAGAACCTAGACTGTTTCCGGGTAAGTTGGGTGATAGGTGACACTACCTCAGAAAAATTCTTAATGAAACGTCTATAGAAGTTGGCAAACCCGATGAAACGCTGCACCTCCTTCACATTTCTAGGAATTGGCCAATCCTTGATGGCTTGGGTCTTGCTTCCATCCATACTAATCCCTTGCGTAGATAGTACATACCCCAGAAATTGAATTTCGGTCCTATGGAATTCACATTTTTCAAGCTTGATGTAGAGATGGTTTTGTCTTAGGCGTTCTAAGACCATTCTCACATGTCCATGATGTTCCTCTGTGGAGTTAGAAAAAATTAGAATATCATCCAGATAAATCACCACAAATGTATCTAGGAGATCCCTGAAGATATCATTCACGAAGTGTTGGAAAGTGGCTGGGGCGGTACTCAGACCAAAAGGCATAACTAGATATTCAAAGTGTCCATAGCGTGACCTGAAAGCAGTCTTCCATTCATCCCCAGGTCTAATACGGACCAAGTTATAGGCCCCACGGAGATCCAGTTTAGAGAAAATTTTGGCATGCCGCACTCTCTCCAACAACTCAGGGATTAAAGGCAATGGATAACGGTTTCTAATAGTAACCTTATTGAGTTCCCTATAGTCTATGCAGGGTCTCAGAGATCCATCTTTCTTCTTCACAAAGAAGATGGGTGCACCTGCGGGAGATGAAGAGGGGCGTATGAAGCCCTTGGCTAAATTTTCGTCTATATAATCCTTCAAAGCTTTTAGCTCGGGCCCCGCTAGGGGGTAGATCTTACCAAAAGGTATCTCGGCTCTGGGCAATAATTCAATTGGACAATCATGTGGACGGTGAGGAGGAAGCTGATCAGCGTTCTTCTTGTCACATAAATCCACATAGTCCTGGTATACAGCTGGTAGTTCAGGGACTGACATGGTTCCTTTAGGAACAGAGCAAGCTGAAACTCCTTGACTCATCTGTTTCTCCGGAAAGTGTAATTCCTTGGTCTCCCAGTTAATCGTAGGATTCTGCGCCTGCAGCCATGGTAGCCCTAGAATGATGGGAAAGTGGGGAGAAGAGATAAGCAAAAAAGACATTTTCTCCTGATGATCTTTACCCATAAGGACCCTCAAAGGCTCTGTTTCTTGATCCACTGGTCCAGAAGTCAGTAGAGAGCCATCCACAGTCTCCATCTGTACTGGAGTAGCCTTCTTCACTGAACGTATCCCCTGTTTCAGAGCAAAGGAGATATCCATAAAATTTCCACTTGCTCCTGAGTCGATCATAGCAGAGCTAGACACCCAGACTGAGTCAACCCAGAGTTTGATGGAAAGGAAGCAATGAGAATTGTTTCTTTTACAACTCAGCTGGGACACCGCTGAGGAAACTTGAAAAATTGCAGCGTTTATACCGTCATCGTCCCCAGAACTAACAGAGTTTAAGTCCGAGAAATCAAGATCTCTTGCAGCAGATCTCTCTGGAGCCTGAGGCTCGGACATGACAGAGCTCCTCTCGCAACACTCACAGTGAATGACTGCTGCAGTAGTCTTACGAGAACGGCTGGGGCAGTTTATAATGAAGTGCCCTGACTTACCACAGTAGAAACATAGATTTTCCTTTATACAATGTTCTTTGCGTGCATCACTAACCCGTCTTTGTAAAGGGTCCACCTGCATGGGTTCAGGTTCTGGTTCCCTTGTGATCCTACTCAAAGGTTCCTTAGCTGAGGAGGGAGGTAGTAAAAGGTTAGTGTGATTATTTTCGAACCATCTCTCTTGTCTGCGTTCAGTCAGACGAGCATCAATACGGATACAATAGTTAATAAAGTCACCTAACGCAGTGGGAGGGTCGGCACGAGCAAGTTCATCCTTAATCAGTGGAGACAACCCTTTCCGAAAAATAGATTTTTTAGCGGAAGTGTCCCAAGTGGTATCAAGAGCCCATCTCCTGAAATCCAGGGCATATTCGGCTACTGAACGCTTACCTTGGCGCAAAGTTAACATGGCTGCTTCAGCTGTTGCACCTCGATTGGGGTCATCAAACACCTGCCCCATGGCTGAAATAAAAGTATCAAGGTGATTCAAACAATCATCCTCAGTCTCAATCAGAGGGTTTGCCCACATCAAAGCCTTATTGGTAAGCAACATGATGATAGTAAGCACTTTGGATCGTTCAGTGGGAAATTGTGAAGCATGTGCAGAGAAAAATAAAT
Organism: Oophaga sylvatica; assembly: GCA_033576555.1. Lineage (NCBI taxonomy): Eukaryota > Metazoa > Chordata > Amphibia > Anura > Dendrobatidae > Oophaga > Oophaga sylvatica. Next base: position 34,212 of record JARQOD010004238.1, on the reverse strand, counting down.
TGCATTGATTAATAAATCCCCTGAATTTCTCACGTTCACCGCCAAAACGAAAAGGAGGTAATTTGGGGATCCCAGAACTTGGGATTATGGCAGGAGCCTGGGCTCGTTCCTCTAGAGCCTCAATCCTGGCTCGCAATTCCTGGGTAGTCTGTCCAAACACTTGCAAATTATGATTAGTGAGGTCCTGTAGGCTTGCAAAACGGGTTTTTAACCCCTTCACCCCCAAGGGTGGTTTGCACGTTAATGACCGGGACAATTTTTACAATTCTGACCACTGTCTCTTTATGAGGTTATAACTCCGGAACGCTTCAACGGATCTTCGCGATTCTGAGATTGTTTTCTCGTGACATATTGTACTTCATGTTAGTGGTAAAATTTCTTCCATATAACTTGCGTTTATTTTTGAAAAAAACGCAAATATGGCGAAAATTTTGAAAATTTAGCAATTTTCAAACTTTGAATTTTTATTCCCTTAAAACAGAGAAATATGTAACACAAAATAGTTAAGAAATAACATTTCCCACATGTCTACTTTACATCAGCACAATTTTGGAATCAAAATTTTTTTTTGTTAGGAAGTTATAAGGGTTAAAAGTTGACCAGCGATTTCTCATTTTTACAACAAAATTTACAAAGCTATTTTTTTTAGGGACCACCTCACATTTGAAGTCACTTTGAGGGGTCTACATGACAGAAAATACCCAAAAGTGACACCATTCTAAAAACTGCACCCCTCAAGGTTCTCAAAACCACATTCAAGAAGTTTATTAACCCTTCAGGTGCTTCACAGGAACTAAAGCAACGTGGAAGGAAAAAATGAATATTTAACTTTTTAGCCACAAAAATGATCTTTCACAAACTTTTTTTTTATTTTCACAAGGGTAAAAGGAGAAAATGGACAGATAAGGTTGTTATGCAATTTCTCCTGAGTATGCCAATACCCCATATGTGGGGGAAAACCACTGTTTGGGCACACGGCAGAGCTCGTAAGGGAAGGAGCGCCGTTTGACTTTTTCAAACTAAAATTGGCTGGAGTTGAGATTGGACGCCATGTCGCGCTTGGAGAACCTCTGATGCGCCTAAACAGTGGAAACCCCCACAAGTGACACCATTTTGGAAACTAGACCCCTAAGGTACTTATCTAGATCTGTTGTGAGCACTTTGAACCCCAAGTGTTTCACAAAAGTTTATAATGCCTGGGTGTGAAAAAAAAAAAAAAAAAATTCCACAAAAATGATTTTTTAGTCCTAAATTTTTGAATTTTCCCAAGGAAATTGGACCCCAAAAGTTGTTGTCCAATTTGTCCTGAGTACGCTGATACCCCATATGTGGGGGTGGAAAACTGTTTGGGCGCACGGCAGGGCTTGGAAAGGAAGTAGTAACGTTTTGGAATGCAGACGTTGATGGGGGTCATGTTCCGTTTGCAGTGCCCCAGATGAGCCTAAACAGTGGAAATCCCCCACAAGTGACCCCATTTTGGAAACTAGACCCCTAAGAAACTTATCTAGATCTTTGGTGAGCACTTTGAACCCCCAAGTGCTTCACACAAGTTTATAATGCCCGGGCATGAAAATAAAAAATCCTATTTTTTTCCCACAAAAATTATCTTTTAGTCACTAATTTTTTATTTTCCCAAGGGTATCAGGAGAAATTGGACCACATAAGTTGTTGTCCAATTTGTCCTGAGTACGCTGATGCCCATATGTGGGGGGGAACCACTGTTTGGGCGCACGGCAGAGCTCGGAAGGGAAGGAGCACCATTTGACTTTTTCCAACCAAAATTGGCTGGAATTGAGATTGGATGCCATGTTGCATTTGGAGAGCCCCTGATGTGCCTAAACAGTGGAAACCCCCCACAAATGACCCATTTGGGAAACTAGACCCCTAAGGAACTTATCTAGATCTTTGGTGAGCAATTTGAACCCTCAAGTGCTTCACACAAGTTTATAACGTAGAGCCGTAAAATTTAAAAATCATATTTTTTCCACAAAAATGATCTTTTCACCCGAATTTTTATTTTTCCAAGGGTAACAAGACTCCAAAAGTTCTTGTGCAATTTGTCCTGAGTACACTGATACCCCATATGTGGGGGTATACCACTGTTTGGGTGCATGGCAGAGTTTGGAAGGGAAGGAGCGCCGTCTCACTTTTTCAACGCAGAATTGGCTGGACGCCATGTCGTGTTTGGAGAGCTCCTGATCTGCCTAAACAGTGGAAACCCCCACAAATGACACCATTTTGGAAACTAGACCCTCAAGGAACTTATCTAGATGTGTGGTGAGAACTTTGAACCCCCACGTGTTTCACTAAAATTTATAACGTACAGCCTTAAAATAAAAAATCCTTTTTTTTTTTTACAAAAATGATTTTTTCGCCCCCAATATTTTATTTTCACAAGGGTAACAGAAGAAATTGGAACCCAAAAGTTGTTGTCCAATTTGTCCTGAGTACGCTGATACCCAATATGTAGGAGAAAACTACTGTATGGGTGCACGTCAGGGCTCGGAAGGGAAGTAGTGACGTTTTGGATTGCAGACTTTGATGGAATGGTCTGGGGGTGTCATGTCGCATTTGGAGAGCCCCTGATACGCCTAAACAGTGGAAACCCCCCACAAGTGACCCCATTTTGGAAAATAGACCCACAAGGAACTTATCTAGATGTGTGGTGAGCACTTTGAACCCCGAAGTGCTTCACAGAAGTTTATAACGCACAGCCGTAAAAATAAAAAATCCTTTTTTTTTTTACAAAAATGATTTTTTCGCCCCCAATATTTTATTTTCACAAGGGTAACAGGAGAAATTGGACCCCAAAAGTTGTTGTCCAATTTGTCCTGAGTACGCTGATACCCAATATGTGGGAGAAAACTACTGTATGGGCGCATGTCAGGGCTCGGAAAGGGAAGTAGTGACGTTTTGGATTGCAGACTTTGATGGAATGGTCTGGGGGCGTCATGTCGCATTTGGAGAGCCCTGATGCGCCTAAACAGTGGAAACCCCCCACAAGTGACCCCATTTTGGAAAATAGACCCACAAGGAACTTACCTAGATGTGTGGTGAGCACTTTGAACCCCGAAGTGCTTCACAGAAGTTTATAACGCACAGCCGTAAAAAATAAAAAATCCTTTTTTTTTTTACAAAAATGATTTTTTCGCCCCCAATATTTTATTTTCACAAGGGTAACAGGAGAAATTGGACCCCAAAAGTTGTTGTCCAATTTGTCCTGAGTACGCTGATACCCAATATGTGGGAGAAAACTACTGTATGGGCGCATGTCAGGGCTCGGAAAGGGAAGTAGTGACGTTTTGGATTGCAGACTTTGATGGAATGGTCTGGGGGCGTCATGTCGCATTTGGAGAGCCCCTGATGCGCCTAAACAGTGGAAACCCCCCACAAGTGACCCCATTTTGGAAAATAGACCCCACAAGGAACTTACCTAGATGTGTGGTGAGCACTTTGAACCCCGAAGTGCTTCACAGAAGTTTATAACGCACAGCCGTAAAAATAAAAAATCCTTTTTTTTTTTACAAAAATGATTTTTTCGCCCCCAATATTTTATTTTCACAAGGGTAACAGGAGAAATTGGACCCCAAAAGTTGTTGTCCAATTTGTCCTGAGTACGCTGATACCCAATATGTGGGAGAAAACTACTGTATGGGCGCATGTCAGGGCTCGGAAAGGGAAGTAGTGACGTTTTGGATTGCAGACTTTGATGGAATGGTCTGGGGGCGTCATGTCGCATTTGGAGAGCCCCTGATGCGCCTAAACAGTGGAAATCCCCAACAAGTGACCCCATTTTGGAAAATAGACCCCACAAGGAACTTATTTAGATGTGTGGTGAGCGCTATGAAGCCCCAAGTGCTTCACAGAAGTTTATAATGTACAGCCGTAAAAACAAAAAAATCTTATTTTTTTTACAAAAATAATATTTTCGCCCCCAGTTTTTTATTTTCCCAGGGTAACAGAAGAAATAGGACAAATTTCACAATAACTCTTGGGGTCCAGAGTACGCTGATACCCCATATGTGGGGATAAACTACTGTTTGGACGCATGGCAGAGCTCAGAAGTGAAGGAACACCGTTTGACTTTTTCAACGCAGAATTGGCTGGAATGGAGATCAGACGCCATGTCACATTTGGAGAGCCCCTGATGTGCCTAAACAGCGGAAACCCCCCAATTCTAACTCCAACCCTAACCCCAACACACCCCTAACCCTAGTCCCAACCCTAATCCCAACCTTAACCCTAATCCTAACTCTAACCCTAATCCTAACTTTAGCGCCAACCCTAACCCTAACTTTAGCCGAAACCCTAACCCTAACCCTAATGGGAAAATGGAAATAAATACATTTTTTTAATTTTATTATTTTTCCCTTACTAAGGGGGTGATAAAGGGGGGTTTGATTTACTATTTATAGCGGTTTTTATGATTGGCAGCTGTCACGCTAAAAGACGCTTTTTATTGCAAAAAGTAGTTTTTTGCATCGCCACATTTTGAGAGCTATAATTTTTGCATATTTTGGCCCACAATGTCATGTGAGGTCTTAATTTTTGCGGGACGAGGTGACGCTTTTATTGGTACCATTTTTGAGCACGTGACATTTTTTGATCGCTTTTATTTCGATTTTTGGGAGGTTAGAATGAACAAAAATCAGCAATTCATGAATTTCTTTTGGGTGAGGCGTTTTTATTGTTCCGCGTGTGGTAAAATTGATAAAGCAGTTTTATTCTTCGGGTCAGTACGATTATGGCGATACCTCATTTATATCATTTTTTTATGTTTTGGCGCTTTTATAGAATAAAAACAATTTTATATAAAAAATAATTATTTTTGCATCGCTTTATTCTGCGAGCTATAACTTTTTTATTTTTTTGCTGATGATGCTGTGTGACGGCTTGTTTTTTGCGGGACAAGATGACGTTTTCAGCGGTACCATGTTTATTTATATCCGTCTTTTTGATCGCGTGTTATTCCACTTTTTGTTCAGCGGTATGATGATAAAGCACTGATTTTTTGCTTCGTTTTTATTTTTATTTTTTAAGGGGTTCACAAAAGGGGTTAACTAGTGGGACAGTTTTATAGGGGGGGTCGTTACGGACGCGGCGATACCATATATGTGTACTTTTATTGTTTTATTTTTTTTATTTACAATAAGTAATGAATTTATTGGGGAATATTTTTTTTTTTTTTGGATTTTTTTTTACACATGTTTATTTTTACTTTTTTTTACTTTTTTACTTTGTCCCAGGGTGGGACATCACTGTATTTCATCAGATCGCTGGTGTGACAGTGTGCACAGCACTCTGTCACACCAGCGATGTGACAGGCAGTGCAGGACGCTTCCTCATGCCTGCTCTCGGCAGGCACTGAGGAAGCCGCCTCCCTCCAGGACCCCGGCGCCATCTTGGATCCGGGTCCTGGGAGGGAGGAAGCCCTCAGAGCAGCGCGATCACATCGCGCTGCTCTGAGGGTCTCAGGGGGGCGCGCAGGGAGCCCCCACCCTGCGCGATCCTCCCCTGTGCCCCCAGTACACCGCGATCATGTTTGATCGCGGTGTGCAAGGGGTTAATGTGCCGGGAGCGGTCCGTGACCGCTCCTGACACACAGTCACGGGTGTCAGCTGTGATAATCAGCTGACACCCGGCGGCGATTAGCTGCGCTCCCTCCGGGAGCGCAGCTAATCGCCTATGACGTACTATCCCGTCCATGGTCAGAATGGCACGGGTTTTATGGACGGGATAGTACGTCTAATGTCAGAGAGGGGTTAAAGTCTGTACATCTGAAAGGATTGTATCAGTCACTCCGCAAAGTTCCTTTATGCGGGCCTCCATCTTCCAGATCTTTTAAGGCAGAGGTGCTGGAAGGAGAAGAGGAAAGGAAAAAAAAACAATAGTGTTTACCTGTGGTAACACTCCAGAGTAAAATTTTAAGGGAATGCGCTCACCTGGAATGGTTGTGAGAAGTCACAACCACTGTCATCACATAAGGTATTAAACGGACATCTGATATCCACAGTCACAGCAGACACGGCTTTCCCAGACCCAGCAGACACTAAACATTGGCTCCTGAATCTTGTCATGTATAGTGTACAGTTCCTATAGCGTCTTGTGCTTGGGTGCGAGGAAAACACAGGAGACATAGGTTGAAATGAAATGACTTGTATTACTTCATACAAGCATGCTGAAAAGTTCACACAGTTTGCAGGAACAGCGACAGGAGACACAGCAGGCCAGAGTAACTTCAAGCACTACAATAAATCTCCAAAGCAGGTTCAGGATCTCTTCTCTGTACCATAATTCCTCTGCAAACATGGATTCACCAAACAGCAGGTTTCCAGAGTCCAAAAGTGTTCCAAGGTTCCTCAGTAGGGAATAGCTGGAGTACAAGTCCAAGGCTTCCAGGAGTCAGGTCACAGACTGACTGAGGCTTGGTTCAGGAGCACTGATTGTTCAGCTGAGGCTGCTTAAGAAGCAAGAGGGAAGAATCAGGGCGGGAACATGAAAACTGGAAACTCCATATTAACTGAGGGCAAGAGCTGCAGAAAGACAGAAAGCAAAATGGCCGACGGAAAACTGAGTTTCAAGGAACATGTCAACAGAGACAAAGAACCTTACAGGGGTTTGGGTCGACATTGACCCAATATGCTGGCTGTTTCATTATACGTTAGATAAAACGAGAGGAGGTAATTTGCATGAACTGTTTCACACTATAGCAATGGTAGCAAAGCAATTGATTTTGCAGTACTGGCTTGCCAAATCACTTCCAGGGGCAGAGGAAGTTAAGGCAGGCTTATTATCCACCTTATATTTGGAAAAAAGAGAAACAGAAAGGAACAAAGACAAGATGACGAGAGGGTTTTTTAAGAAATGGAGAGCGTTTATGGAAACTCTATCTCTATCCACTTGGGAAATTCAAGAGATAATGTTGCCTTTTATTAACTCGGAATGGTATATTTTAGACGACTTGGGAGATAGTCTAGGTAAATTAAAGTGTATGGCATGAGAAATTCATTATACGATATATAGAAGGAAGACTCAATTAAATATTAATCAATACAAAATCATACAGTTGTGGACCTAAGGGGAGATGTTATTACTACTGTTCGAATTATTATTTTATTTGTAATTATTATTATTTGTTATTACTGCTTGCAATATGTACACTAGAGATATATGTGAGTCATGACACTAATGTAATATATATGATGCGTACGATATTTTGTCAATTTGTTGAAAACCAATAAAAAACAGTTTAAAAAAAAAACCCTAAGAAAAATTCCAACACTTCTGATTCCAAAAAATACTGAGAGCACACGATCTCTCCCTGCTATGTCAGAACTCTGGTGTGAACAGGTAGCTACCCAGCAGCCACTGAAATAACAGGGACTGAACAAATGAACAGAGATAACTGAGAAACAGAGACCAGCGCAGGCCCCCTGCCCTGATAGTGTAAGGAGGAAGACCGGGCTGTGGGTACCTGCACAGAGCTGGGTCCAGAACTGTTAAGGCTGCCTCCCATGTTGCCTGTGGGAAGAAATGAGGGACCGGACCATTCTCATGACCTGGGTAGGAGGGGCCAGATGAAAGAAAAAGCGTGCGCAGCATCAGGCAGTTGAGCGTGAATTAGTGGTAGTGCGCAGCTGGGTGAGCAGCGTGCTCCGTCCCCTGAGTACCGGCGCCACGACAGGCTGCGTGTGTCGGCTCCCACCATCTTCAGCTAGACCGCTGAGGAGAGAGGTTCTGTGTGCCTATTGACAGCTGAGGAAAGAGGTTCCGTGTGCCCAGTGATTGTAAGAGAGAGAGGTGACGTGCACTCAGTGGCCGTGAGTACCGCGCTCATGAGGAGAGAAGGCCGAGTATCGGACATACTTCTGCGGCCTTCCATGCCGGTTGCTGTACGCCAGCTCACGTTTGACTGTTTGCTTCGGCCGCACAAGTTTATGGACTAGTGGCTCAGTGGAAGGTACCGGAGACCAACTGCTGCTGCCAGAAGATGGATCATTGTTCCATGGACCCCATCTGTGGACATTCCCCTGGCCGCTGCCGGTGCTACAACCCCTGCGGGATCATCTGCTGTGGAGGAACATAAAGGACAAGATAAGTTCCTTCTCTGGACTGCTATTATTTTTCACTTGTTTCTATTACCTATTCCTTAACCCGTTACCTCCCTGCGAGGAGTTAATATCTTGTTTAATTAAATTTTTAAATTTTGTTAACCCTTGCTCTGTCTCCTGTCTGTCACTGCATTCCGAAACCTACTTACAATAGCTCCCGGCGACTAAGCCTTGAGATTCGCCCCCTTACGTGTAAGGTCAGTAAGTGGTTTAGCAATCTATGGAAACCCCTTGATATATTTTCTATAATAGTGGCGAATCCCAGAAAACACTGCAAAGCCTTAAGATCACGAGGTTGAACCCAATCAATTATGGCCTGCCCCTTCCCAGGGTCCATCTTAAACCCTTATGATGACAAGATAAACCTCAAGAAAGATTTCCTGAACCGAAAAAAAACAAACATTTCTCTAATGTAGCAAAAAGAGTTCTCCCTCAGTCTCTGTAACACAACATGACATGGACATGTTCTTGGTGAGTGTCAAAGTCTGGCGAGAAAATTAGAATGTCATCGAGGTAAATCACAACCTATTTTCCAATGCAATCAGAGAAAATATCATTCATAAAATTTTGAAACACAGTAGGTGCATTAGATAATCCAAAAGGCATGACAAGGTTTTCGAACAGACCCTCAGACGTTAAAAACGGTGACCAGAAAAATGCCCAAAAGAAAAATGCCCACAGGAAAAATGCCCACAGAAAAAACCCCAAAGTCATGAATGCCCACAGGAAATTTGCCCACACGGAAATTTGCCCACACAGAAATTTGCCCACACGGAAATTTGCCCACACAGAAAATTGCACACAGGAAAAATGCCCACACAGAAATTTGCCCACATGGAAATTTGCCCTCACAGAAAACTGCACACAGGAAAAATGCCCACACAGAAAATTGCACACAGGAAAAATGCCCACAGTTATGATTACCCATAGGAAAATTGCCCACAAGGAAAAGAAAATTGCACACATGGCCAAAATAACAGTTTATTAAAAATGTATAATAGCAAGAACTCCATTTAATTAAACATTCATTGCACACCTGCAAGGTTGACATTAACAATAACTCCATTTAATTATGACATTAACAATAACTCCATTTCATTAAACATTCATTGCACACCTGCAAGGTTGACATTTTACTGCAAATTAGCCAATCCCGTATGGAAAATTGGCCACATGGGAGATTGCCCACATTCTTCACTCTTGCTTTTACATCCGAGGGATGCATCTATAATGAGCCGAGGTGAATCGCTCGCCTCAGGCGGCACCACCTGGTGGAGAGGAGAATGCATCACAGCTGAGATATACTGGGCCACATGTCTGCCTCAACATGCTGTTCTCTCCCCTGCACCAGGTAGCACCGGAAACAGGAGTTTCTGGGCACAGGTCAGAGCAGGCCTAGTGAAGGGGTTGTTGAAGCAAGCAGACATGAGAGGGGAGGGGCTTGCGCTGCATCTAGCTGCTCAGTTCCCCAGGCCCCAGCATCCTGCTGCCATGACAGCCGGAGCGGAAACAGCTGTACAGCGACTGTGTCCCGGATGGCGTCAGGTTGCCAGGCCTGGGACTTGTGGGCGGTCAGCTGCAGCCTGCGTGAAAACCGAGACTGCAGCCTTCCAGCCTGTGCAGAGAGGACCCCGGGAGCGCTGGGAGCAGGTAAGTACGGGCTGAAGAGCCATTTGGCGATAATACCCCTTTAAAAATGTATAGTAACAACAATAACTCTATTTTATTATACAATCATTGCACACCTGCAAAGTAGCCATTTTACTGCAAATTAGCCAATCTCCTTAAGTACTTAAGTTTATCTTGAACCTGGGGATAGTCCTCTACAGAGGTGGCAACTGTCTGATACAGCGCCTCATACTTCCTCTTTTTATCTCAAGGCGACCTGCCTGTGCATTAGCCAGTGTTAATTTGTGGCAAGCCAGGTCCCTCTGCAATCCATCAAAAAGAAATCACAAGCTGGGATGACTGCAGTGGAACAAGGAGTTAAGTGCATTGTGAAATCCCTCACGACAGTTTGTCGTTTTTGGTGACTGTTCCAGGGCTGCTTCATAATGATTCCATATTCGTATAGGAAATTGTGGATCTCTACCAGCTACACCCTCAATATATGTAGAAAAAAAGTATGTGAGAACTTCATTATAGCAGTCTTCATCTGGGAATGTGGCAGCAAGCTGATCAAAAACACACTGCTCACATCTTCTATTGGCACAAAAGCCAGTGCAGCAAGAGACTTCAGTGTCATTTTTGCGTCGATAATACTTTCATATTCTGTCTTCAAACCAACATTTTTATTTTTCTAATGAGGCTCTGACACAGATGGAAATAACAACCTTTGACCTCAGCATGTGGAAAGGCAACCCTGACTGCAGTTATAAAAGCCTTCTCAAAATCAACTAAAACCTTGTGAGGTGCCAGATTTGGAATCAACAGCTTCATTATTTCAAACATTCTCTTATACGTCCTCATATCCTTTGTACAATGTAGTAAAATGTACAAACATGGTGGATATGAGTTACCCACCTTGGCATGCCAAGTGTACAGTTGGTAAAACATATTGGACACTTTATCAAAAGTGCCATCTCCATAGATGGTATCTTTGTTCAGTTCCAGCATAAGATCTCTATCGCCTAAAACCAGAATTCTATTTCTATCGTCTTTTCCGGAATCATGAAGGAGCAGTTGACTGTACTTTTCCGGAATATCAAACTTGATAGTTTTGGGGTTAGGCAAATTACCATCTGTTCTATGATGGAGAAGGCTTCTCGCAAGAGATGATTGTCTTGGCATATGAGCCAAGACATCATTACTCAACCCAGACAACACCTTTCCCATCACATTGCGAGGAGTAGCATTTACAGCTCTCATGTCTTCTCTCATTTTGCTTCTGGCAACATTTGCTACCGCTTTTTGAGGGCAGGATTCATGACAATGATTTGTTGGTTCTTGAACTACGTTGCTGTCACGTTACTGGCGATACTGGACTGGAGGTCAGTGGCCGGAGCAGCGATGCACAGGTAACCGGACCGTGGAAAGGCTTCTGGAGGTGCAGTATATGGCGGTGGAAGTTCACTGTGTCAGCAGATGCCGGGGCCTGCCCGAGCACGGGCCGGCCGAGATCACACACAAGCACCAAGTCCGTTTAGGTGAATAGAGTTGGAAGTAGGAACAGCAGGGTTTCCACAAGAGATAGGAAGATGTCAGCAGAACACCTTCCAGATCAGGAGCTCAGATAATGCTTCACTCAGTTAAGGTACTGCCACACTACACAATCCCGCTAGCGATCTCGTTAGCGTCGCATACTAATGAGATCGCTAGCGGGATTGTTTCTATATCGCTAGTGGCTACCTATTTTAGCGATGTCGTTAGGACGCTATCGCGGTTAGCGATCTCCTTAACGACTTTAGCGGTACAAAAGTACCGCTAAATCGCTAAAAAAGGTGCCACACTTAGCGATATATACTTACCCAGTGGGGCGCCAGCGACGAAAATAGGGTCCGGAACGATTCCAGCGACGAGCGAGATCACAGCAGGAAGCTCGTCGCTGGCAGATGCCGCACACAACAACATCGCTAACGGGATCGCTAAATAGTGACGTTTTTTAGCGATCCCGTTAGCGATGTTGTTTAGTGTGGCATACCCTTTAGACTGAGCACCACAATATACTCAGCAACAGGAAGCTGCACAGGGCCAGGTATATATAGCAGGTCCAATCAGGCGAGAACAAACAGCAGGCAGGTGATGATCTCTATCCAATCAGTCTCAATCAGGGAGGGAACAATCAGCAGGGCAGGTGATGATCTCTATCCCAGAAGAAGGTCATATGGTTTCAGGCTGAAGTTATTCAAGTTCCGAAGTAGCTCCACAGCAAGGGAACAGACCAGCAAGCCATGGCTCACAGGTTCAAATCCTAACAATACTCCCGTCTTAACGGCGGCCTCTGGACGCAACTTGTCCAGGTTTTGCAGGATACCGCTGGTGAAATTGTCTAATCAAACGGGGAGCATTGATGTTGCTTACTGATTCCATGAATTTTCCTCTGTGTCGTAGCCTTGCCATTTGATTAAATATTGCAAACGATTTCTGTGTATTCTGGAATCCAAGATCTTTTCCACCACAAACTGCTCCTGTCCGTCCACTTCAATTGCATCGGGAGGCGGAGGGGATCGTTCCGGAAATGGATTGGCTGTGGCGGCTTTCAACAAAGACACATGAAACACAGGATGAATCTTCATTGATGTTGGTAGCTGTAGACGTACGGCCACTGGACTGACAATCTTACTGATTTTGTATGGTCCCACAAATTTTTGTCCTAATTTAGGAGAAGGAATCTTCAATTTCAAATTCTTAGTGGATAACCACACTCGATTTCCAATCCTAAACGTGGGAGTGGGTCTACGATACCTGTCGGCCGCTTTTTTATATTTCTCCTGAGCTTCCTTTAGAGTGTCTTTCAGAACATTCAGATTTTGCTGTAGCAGAGAGATTCTTTCGGCGACTGCTGGTATTAATGGTGCCACAGGATTTTTGGGAAGGATGTTTGGGTGATATCCCAGATTTGCAAAAAATGGCGTCTGTTTCGTAGAGGCATTCTGTGAATTATTATATGAAAATTCCGCAAATGGCAGCAGATCCACCCAGTCGTCTTGCAGATGGCAAATATAGCAACGAAGATACTGCTCCAGCGTCTGATTTGTACGTTCTGTCTGGCCGTTAGATTGCGGATGGTAAGCGGTTGACAATCGTACTTTGATGTCTAGTGCTGAGCATAAACTGCGCCAAAATTTAGATGTAAATTGCACACCTCGATCTGAAACGACTTCATCCGGCACTCCGTGGAGGCGAAAAACATTGGAAATTATCAGGTCAGCTGTATCTTTTGCTGAAGGCAAACCTGAACATGGAATGAAATGCGCTGCTTTCGTAAGTCGATCCACTACTACCAGAATGGATGTCTTTCCCTTGGACTCTGGTAGATCTACAATAAAGTCCATTGAAATTGATCCCCACGGTCGTGTTGGGATGGCGAGAGGCTGCAATAGTCCCATAGGGGATGCACGTGGAGTCTTATATCTGGCACAGATGTCACAGGAATTAACATACTTCTTCACGTCTTCTTGAAAGTTCGGCCACCAAAAGAAACGTGATAAAAACTCCTGCGTTTTCTGTGTCCCTTTGTGTCCTGCAATCTTAGAATCGTGCACTAGTTGTAGGACTCTCAACCGAGCTGCTTCTGGTACATATAGTCGTCGACCATCAGTCCATACTTGATTTTTAAAAAGCAGATGCACGTCCCCTGATGGATGTGATAGAAACGAGTCTGTTTCGTATGCTGCCTTCAAATCTTCCAGCAAATCTCCATCATGTATTACTCCCAAGATCTTAGTATCTGCCACAATGGGTTTGGGTGTTGTTACAAGGTTAGCCTCGGTTGAAAACATTCTGGATAATGCGTCTGCTTTCTTGTTGCGGGAGCCTGGTCGATATGAAATGACAAAATTAAACTGATTCAAAAACAGACTCCAACGGGTCTGCCGAGGAGAGAGGCATTTTGCAGACCTGATAAACTCTAGATTGCAATGATCGGTCAACACCAAAATTTGTTGTGCAGCCCCTTGGAGATGATGTCTCCACTCTTTGAATGCTGATATGATGGCGAGCAATTCTTTATTTCCCACGTCATAGTTCTTCTCGGCTACAGACATACGTTGTGAGAAAAATGCACATGGATGCAGCAACTTCTTTTCCCCTGTCCTCTGAGAGAGGATAGCGCCGACCGCACAGTCTGAAGCATCCACCTCGATGATAAAAGCCAATTCAGGGTCAGGATGGCGTAATATGGGAGCCGTTGTGAATTTTGTTTTTAAACGAGAGAACGCTTCTTGTGCTTCAGGTGTCCAGATGAATTTTGCTCCTTTTTTTGTTAATTGCGTGATGGGTAGCACGATTTCTGAAAAGTTCTTAATAAAGCGTCTGTAAAAGTTGGCGAACCCCACAAAACGCTGAACTTCTTTCACATTTTTAGGGATAGGCCACTCGGTGATAGCTTGCGTTTTCTTAGCATCCATCCGTAATCCTTGAGGTGAAATGACGTATCCCAAGAACTGAATCTCTTCTTGATGGAATTCACATTTTTCTAATTTAATATATAACGAATTCTCCCTTAATCGTTGTAGCACTTGTCTTACGTGCGTCTGATGTTCCTCCATAGAGTTTGAAAAGATCAGGATGTCATCTAGATAAACGACCACGAACTGATCCAACAGGTCTCGGAAAATATCATTTGCCAGGTGCTGGAAGGTAGCTGGAGCATTGGCGAGTCCGAAGGGCATCACTAGACTTTCAAAGTGTCCGTATCGGGTACGAAAAGCCGTTTTCCATTCATCTCCAGGCTTTATACGTACTAAATTGTATGCCCCACGTAAATCTAACTTAGTGAAGATCTTCGCACTTTGTACTCTTTCTAGGAGTTCCGGGATCAACGGTAGAGGATAACGATTTTTTACCGTGACTTTATTAAGCTCCCTGTAGTCCACTACTGGCCGTAATGTTCCATCCTTCTTTTTAACAAAGAATATAGGGGCTCCAGCGGGAGAAGATGATGGACGAATGAATTTTTTGCTTAGATTTTCATCAATAAATTCTTTGAGAGCCTTCAGTTCAGGACCCGCTAAAGGGTAGATAGTTCCAAACGGTATAGCCGCTCCCGAGAGTAGTTCTATTGGGCAGTCGTATGGTCGATGCGGAGGAAGTGTATCCGCTCCCTTCTTGTCACAGACATCTAAGAAATCTTCGTACACCGCTGGGAGCTGAGGCAATTCTGGATTCTGAACTGCTTCTAATGTGGATTCACTTGGAACCACTGCTTGAACTTCCTTTTCGGGGAAACTGATCTTTTTCATCTCCCAATCGATGATAGGATTTTGCTTCTGCAGCCAGGGCAAACCTAAAATGATGGGAAAATGTGGAGAAGAAATAATTAGGAAGGTTAACATCTCACGATGCTGGGGCTCAATTAAGATCTCCAAAAGTCCTGTCTCATGATCCACTGGCCCCGAATTCAGTGGAGATCCATCTACCGTCTCCATCACAATAGGTGAACGTCTTTTCTGCACATCTATGCCATGATTTTGAGCAAATGCAGAATCCATGAACATCCCACTGGCCCCAGAGTCAATCATGGCTGATGCGGTGATCCACTGGGAGTTAACCTTCAGTTTGATAGTTACAAAATAATGTGATTCTCGGTTCTCCTTCCTGGTAGGTGGAACTATGGATGATATGGACTGGATCTCATCTTTAACGTAATCAGTCTCTGAGAGGAAAGACTCCTCGTCGGAAGAATCAGGATCCATTATGGCAGTCACCATTTTTCTTGAACGGTTTGTGGGACGACTTGGACAGTTAATAAGAAAATGTCCTGCTTCCCCGCAGTACAGACATAGATTCTCTTTAAATCTCTGTTCTCTTCGTTCTGCACTCGCTCGTCTCTGGATCGCATCCACCTGCATTAGCTCTAGTTCTGTGTCTCGGACATTCCGGCTAGGCACTTCTTTAGTGACTGATGGCAGGGAGGAGTTATAAGAGTTAGTTGAACGATTCATGGAGGTCCACTTCTCTTGTCGTCGTTCAGACAGACGGGTGTCAACCCGGATGCAATGCTTGATGAAATCATCCAGATCCGAAGGGGTCTCTCCACGGGCAAGTTCGTCCTTTACTGCACTAGAAAGTCCTCTTTTAAAGAAAGATACTTTTGCTGCATTATTCCATTCAGTGTCAACGGCCCACCTCCTGAACTCCATAGCATACTCTGCGACGGGGCGTTTGCCTTGTCGTAATGCCAGCAACGTTGATTCAGCGGTAGCGGCACGGTTTGGGTCGTCAAACATCTGCTGCATCGCTCGAATAAACTCATCCAGATTGTCTAAACGTGCGTCCCGAGTCTCAATCAGAGGATTAGCCCAAGCGATCGCTTTGTGGGTTAACAGCATAATGATGCATAGCACCTTTGACCTATCAGTTGGGAACTGATTAGCATGTGTATCGAAGAACAGGTAACATTGATTCAAAAATCCACTAAATTTATCTCGATTACCGCCAAAACGAAAAGGTGGTAGCTTGGGGGGCGTGGCAGACGCTGAGACGGAAGCTTGTTCTTCTAGCTGGGTAATTCGAGCAGTCAACACTTGTACTGCACTCTGCAGATCATGGATAGCTTGTTGGTGATTCTGGACATTATGATCGCTTTGTGCAATAAATGCGTCCATCCGTGCTTTTCCATTTACTTGTTCGGTGTGCAAACTGGACATTGCACCCTGCAGTTTTCTGACACGTGTATCCATAGTTTCTGCTCCAGCGGCCTCCATTTTTTGAGAGGCTGAGTATTCTGTCACGTTACTGGCGATACTGGACTGGAGGTCAGTGGCCGGAGCAGCGATGCACAGGTAACCGGACCGTGGAAAGGCTTCTGGAGGTGCAGTATATGGCGGTGGAAGTTCACTGTGTCAGCAGATGCCGGGGCCTGCCCGAGCACGGGCCGGCCGAGATCACACACAAGCACCAAGTCCGTTTAGGTGAATAGAGTTGGAAGTAGGAACAGCAGGGTTTCCACAAGAGATAGGAAGATGTCAGCAGAACACCTTCCAGATCAGGAGCTCAGATAATGCTTCACTCAGTTAGACTGAGCACCACAATATACTCAGCAACAGGAAGCTGCACAGGGCCAGGTATATATAGCAGGTCCAATCAGGCGAGAACAAACAGCAGGGCAGGTGATGATCTCTATCCAATCAGTCTCAATCAGGGAGGGAACAATCAGCAGGGCAGGTGATGATCTCTATCCCAGAAGAAGGTCATATGGTTTCAGGCTGAAGTTATTCAAGTTCCGAAGTAGCTCCACAGCAAGGGAACAGACCAGCAAGCCATGGCTCACAGGTTCAAATCCTAACAGTTGCCATCTTTTGTTTTGATAATTGAATGGCATTTTATAGAGCGATGCAGCCTACATCTCCAAGTCACCACTGCATTGATAGTGCGAAAAGCCAGATATTCAAACCCCAAGTAATTCAGAACTTTGTTGTTTCTCTGGCTACTTGAAAATTCCATTGTTTGCTCTACAAGAAGAAAGAGAATAGTTTAGATAAACTAAAAATATACTTTTAGGGTGAAAACACACGGGTGTTTTGAAAATCACATAATCTTTGAAAATGTATTATTTATTTTTTTATTTGCAAAGCAAAACACACATGCATATTTAGCATTGTGAATAAAAAGAGATAGGAAAAAAATGTAGGGATGAGTGATCTGATCATGTGAACATCTGCAATTTTACAGATTGTCACATCATGGTTATCATAAGTAAATACACCGCACTCTATACGGCAATATATGATGCAAAAGAAAGAATTGTGTTTATTATATACAATTAGGCAACATTTCAGGACTAGAGAAACAAAGCGGAATGCTTAATGTTTCGGCTCAACCAGAGCCTTTATCAAAAACGTCGCTTTAGAGTCCAGTGCCAAATATAACTGTATATAGTAGGAACCAAGATGGCCAGTACGGTACCACAGTATGGCCTGGATATCCGTTATCCGCTCCGTATAGGAACCGGATCCAATCGGATTCGGATCCCATAGAAATCTATGGTACAACACTATATGCGGGCGGGGACATCCCTTCACCAGTAACACAGAGAGGAGACTCCTCGCCTGCCGGTGACATTCCCCCCTACATCGGCAGTGACATGTGGGACACCCCGCCCACCAGTGACATACCTGGGTCTGATCCTTGCTATGCCACCACGGCAGAGACTCATTGCCCACTGGGGGACATACCTGGGTGAGGACAACCCCCCAGCCAGACCCCTGCTCTCTGTCACTGTTAAAAAAAAGCTCTACTGTCCGGGTTCTCATGAGCCGTGCCAGCCGTGTCCTCCTGTTCCTGGTCACGTTAGTGCAGCTTCATCAAAGTCATGTGAGTCGTGACGGCGGTGTCCTCCGGCATGTGACCAGGAAGAGGAGGACGCAGCCAGCACAGCTCATCGACAACCCGGTGAGTAGTGCTTTTTGCTTTGCGGGTCTCCCCTGCACACCCACAGTCAGCAATGTGACGGGTGTGCAATGAATGTGCCTTTTCATAATGCATAAAACATACATTATGGGAAGCCATGGATATATCTGCAGATACTGCAATAATCCCGATCCAGACGGATAGTATCTGTGCACCTCACTATCCAAGCGGATAACGGATCCGCCCAGATAGATCAGCTCATCCCTAGTAGTAGATGTTCCCTGCAGTCCTATGTAACACCACAGATAGCACAGTGATAACGGAGGACAGATTATGTAGCAGATGTCCCCTGCAGTCCTCTCTAACACCACATATAACACAGTGATAACTGAGTACAGATAATGCAGTAGATGTCCCCTGCAGTCCTATGTAACACCTTAGATAACACAGTGATAACTGGGTACAAATAATGCAGTACATGTCCCCTGCAGTCCTATGTAACACCACAGATAATAGTGATAACTGCGTACAGGTAATGTAGTAGATGTTTCTGCAGTCCAATGTAACACCACAGATAACACAGTGATAACTGAGTACAGGTAATGTAGTAGATGTTACCTGCAGTCCTATGTAACACCACAAATAAAACAGTGATACCTGTGAGTACAGATAGCAGTAACAGATATCCCCTGGATCACATGGCTTGCTGGTTTTTCCTGAGCTCAGTATGTGCTCCATGTGCTGAGCTGGGGGAGGTGTAAGGCAGAATCAGTGAGTGATGATTGTATCATTGTATCTATTGATGATGATAATAGACTGGTACAAATGTGTTTGCAAAGCACAGATCTGCAAAATTTTTGCACTAGGTCAACCCAAAATCACAAGATTATTGCATATCATGTGAACATCCTTGCACCTCAAATATCACAGATCCAAAACTTTGTGATGTTGCAATGGTGCAAAATTGTGTGGGCAAATTTCCTTGTGGGGAAAATTCTGCATGGGCAAATGTCCATGTGGGCAAATTTCCATGTGGGCAAAATTCTGCGTGGGCAAATTACCATGTGGGCAAATTTCCATGTGGGCAAAATTCTGCGTGGGCAAATTTCCATGTGGGCAAAATTCTGCGTGGGCATCTTTCCTGTGGGCATTCATGACTGTGGGTTTTTTCTGTGGGCATTTTTCATGTGGGCATTTTTCATGTGGGCATTTTTCATGGAACCGTTAAAAACATAGTTTTCCACTCATCACCCTTCTGCATGAAATTGTAAGCCCCTCTAAGATCAAGTTTAGAAAACACCCAGGCCACCAGAAGCTGATTATATAGGTAGGGGATGAGTGGAAGTGGGTAAGTATTTTTAAGTGTGATCTTGTTTCGTTCTCGGAAATCAAGGCAAGGACGGAGACCCCCATCTTTTTAACAAAAAAAAATCCAGCAGCTATAGGGGAGGAGGAAGGACGGATATGACCCTTCCGTAAACTTTCGTTAACATATTCTTTCATGGCGGTACATTCAGGCCCCGACAAATTGTGAAGGTGAGCTTTTGGCAATTTGCAGCTACGAAAAAGATCAATAACACAATCATAGGGGCGATGGGGAGGTAATATCTCCGCCTCTTTTTCCGAGAACACATCTCCAAAGTCCTTCAGGTACCCCGGAAGACCCTCCAGACGAGCGGAGCATATTTGTACATTTTTTAGACATTTCTTGGAAAAGTTGGGGCTCCATTTCACAATCTCCTTCAGACACCAATCAATGATTGGATTGTGAATCTGCAACCATGGAAACCCCAGTACTAATCCTGCAGGTAAATTATCCAACACAAACAGGAGATGGATTCAGAGTGGAGTGCCCCCACTTGGAGAGTGAAATCCACCATTGCTCTCTTTTTTTTTCTTTAAACTCTGTTTATCAAAATGCATAGTAGTACATACGTGCAATGATATCCAACAAATACCATAAATTTAACACTTCTCATCCCCACCGTGTGTGAACTGAACTCTCACTTAATCACATAATCACATAACGTCAATGACTATGGTATTGGAACCCGATTATGAAGTGTCTCAAGCATGTACCATGAGGTGTGTTCGAATTGTTTCTTCAATCTATCTTTAGTGTTGTCTGGTAATGTGGAAATGAACGACGCCCATCTTTCGAATAATTTCCCGTCATTTTTTCTTAGTTTGTATAGCCAATCCATTTTAAACAAAAACATAATTTTGGATTGAATAAGTGTTAGTGGTGGTGGCATTGGGTTTTTGGGTTTAACCAATGATGGAGGATACTCTTCCTGGTAGCCGAGGCCCAAATAATTGGTGATGATCTAATCTGTCTCAATATATTTTTATGACTATCTGCCAGGATGTTGAAAACCGCCCACTGTGGTGTTAATTGAAAAGTATTGAAATACGTATTTTGGATATATGAATTAATGTTTTTCCATAATTTCTGAATATGCATGCACCCCCACAAGTGATGAAGCATATCTGTATTAACTGAGTCACATTTGGAGCATGAATAGGTAGTCCCAGGGTACATCTTTGATTGTATGTAAGGGGTTATATATGCCCTGTAGATTATCAGCAAAGCCATGTCAGTGTAGCTGTTATAAGGGATTGTGTTATTTTTCAGTAGCTGAGGAGAAGCTGCAAAAAATAGCCAAAGTAGCAATACACCAGAGAGGCTGGAAACTATTGGATTACAGTAACCTAAACTAACCGCCACACTAGAAGTAGCTGTGGAGCGTACCTACGGTGATCCTAGATACCTCGTCACAGAGAGATAGCTACACCTAAAGGCAGAAAGATGAATGCTATCTGCCCCAGAGCAGAATCCCAAAGAAATAGGAAGCCCCCAAACATGTAATGGCGGTTAGACAAGAAGAAAACACGGACACAGACAGAAAATAGAATGAGCAAACGCTGGGGCCCAACCTGTCTAGATAGAAAAGTACAGGAAAGAATTCTGACTGCAACCCAAAAAAACCCTGACAAAAATACCAACACTTCTGATTAACAAAAAAACTGAGATCACACGATCTCTACCACCTAAATCAGATCTCTGGTGTAACACACAGCAACACAGTAAATAAAAAGTGACAAAGGAACAAAGCAAAAATGCAAACACACAATGAGCACAATTGCAGCGCAAGACCCCAAAAGGGGACCAGGCTGCAGTCCACTGCAAGCAGCAAACCAGCAGTGAAAATCCAACACAGGCAAAAAAAAAAGCAAACACTTATCTGAATGAGAGCAGGAAAGCAAGATGTGCTCCAAGCAAGAGCAGGAGGAACAATTGATTACCGGAAAGGCTGATGGGAACTCAGGTCACTTATATCATTCCATTCAGAGCCAGCTGAAGGCTATTCAGTAATTATTTAATTACCCTCAGCAACCACCGGAGGGAGCCCCAGCACCTCCAAGGTATTCACAACAGTACCCCCCCGCTTGAGGAGGGGTCACCGAACCCTCACCTGCGCAACCAGGCTGATCAGGATGAGCTCGATGATAGGCACGGATAAGTCTTCCAGCATGGATGTCCGAAGCAAACACCCAAGAATTGTCCTCCTGACCATAACCTCTCCACTTAACCAAATACTGGAGTTTCCATCTAGCAAAACGAGAATCCAATATTTTCTCAACCACATACTCCAAATTGTCCTCCACCAAAACAGGATCAGGAGGCACAGCCATAGGAACCATTGGCTCGATAAACCTCTTCAATAAGGACTTGTGGAACACGTTATGGATCTTAAATGTCCCTAGAAGAAGCAAATGGAAGGAAACAGGATTAATAATTTCCATGATTTTATAAGGTCCAATGAACCTTGGCTTAAATTTTGGAGATGCAACCTTCATAGGGATATTCCTTGAGGACAACCAAACCAAGTCCCCCACTTTAAAACGAGGACCATCAGTCCTATGCCGGTTGGCAAACCGCTGGGCCTTCTCCTGAGAGAGAGGCAACCTCTCCACTACCTGTTCCCGAATCTGCTGCATACGCTGCACAACAGAGTCAACCCCCGGACAGACAGAAGCCTCCGCCTGTCCCGAAGAAAATTGAGGGTGGAACCAGGAATTGGAGAAAAATGGAGACATCAAGATGGCAGAGCTAGCTTTATTATTGAGAGCAAACTCAGCCAAAGGCAAAAAAGAGACCCAGTCATCTTGATCAGCAGACACAAAACATCTCAAATAAGTCTCCAAAGTCTGGTTTGTTCTCTCGGTTTGTCCATTGGTCTGAGGGTGAAATGCAGAGGAGAAAGACAACTGAACACCAAGTTTAGAACAAAATGTCCTCCAAAATCTGGAAACAAACTGGACTCCTCTGTCAGGCACAATGTTCTCCGGAATGCCATGTAACCGAACCACGTGCTGAAAGAACAAAGCCACCAATTCGGAGGAGGAAGGCAACTTAGGTAATGGCACAAGATGTATCATCTTGGAAAACCTATCACAGATTACCCAGATAACGGTCATTCTCTGAGAGACAGGAAGGTCAGAAATAAAATCCATAGAAATATGGGTCCATGGCCTCTTGGGTACAGGTAATGGCATTAACAAACCACTAGAACGAGAGCAAGGCTTGGAACGAGAGCAAGTCCCACAGGACTGCACAAAGTCCCTGACGTCATGGGACAAAGTAGGCCACCAAAAGGAGCGACTCACCAAGTCTCTGGTACCAAAAATCCCGGGATGACCAGCCAACGCGGAACAATGAATCTCAGACATCACTGTTGTGAATGTGCTAGAGATGGTTTCTGAGCAGAGGCTCCCTCTGGTGGTTACAGACAGTACGCTCCACGGCTGCCTCTAGTTGTGTGGTTAGTTCAGGTTACTGCAATCCAATAGGTTCCAGCCTCTCTGGTGTATTACCGTTTTTGCTATTTCTCCTCAGCTACCTAAACAGAACAGTATCACTGGCCAAAAACTAAAATTGTATGGTGTTGTGTTTTGGTAGCTGAGGAGAATAAGCAAAAATGGCAATACACCAGAGAGGCTGGAACCTATTGGATTGCAGTAACCTGAACTAACCACACAACTAGAGGTAGCCGTGGAGCGTTCCTACGTTGATCCTAGACGCCTCGTCACAGCCTGAGAGATAACTACAACTAAAGGCAGAAAGATGAAAGCTATCTGCCCCGGAGCAGATCCCCAAAGAAAATAGGAAGCCCCCAAACATGTAATGGCGGTTAGACAAGAAGAAGCATGGACACAGACAGAAAATAGAATGAGCAAACGCTGGGACCCAATCTGTCTAGACAGAAAAGTACAGGAAAGGATACTCACTGCAATCCAAAAAAACCCCTAAAAAATACCAACTCTTCTGATTGCAAAAACACCTGAGATCATACGATCTCTACCACCTAAATCAGATCTCTGGTGTAACAAAACTAAGCCGCAGCCACTGAAAAAAATGGAAAAAGCAAATGAACAAATAACAGTGGCTTCAGATAAACTGAGAGGAGCACAAGCCCCCCGGAGGGAACCTGGCTGACCTCCACAGAAGTGCAGGGAACAATGCAAAAAGCAAGCACAAAAATAAAAGCAGAAAATATCTTATCTGATAGGAGAAGATGCAGGCAAGACTCAGCAAACTTCCAAATGAACCAGGAACCACAATTGCGACAAGAACAATTGATCACCGGCAACCATCGTGGGAGGAAACCTCCCTTATATCAGACCAGTCAGTGATCCCAGATTGCCATTCCTCGCTGAAAGGTTCAGTACTGTCTGTAACCACCAGAGGGAGCCTCTGCTCAGAAACCATCTCTAGCACATTCATAACAGTATGGTACTCACAGAAGGAAAAAATAGTGTGGAAAGAAAAAAGTTGTCAGAGTTGTCAGAGATTTTTTTTTTTTCTGTTTGTTGCATTTTTTTTCCCCCTCTTTCTCTCTGGGTGCTGAGGAGGATTTTTTTTTTCTCTCAATGGATTTTGCACAGTTGTCTGGCCATGTGGATCAGCTTGCCACTGAGGTTCGGAGTATTGCTACCTATCTTGCTAGGTTACCAGATGTGGAACCTAGGATCCCTGTTATGATTTGGTAGCTGAGGAGTGCAGGTAAAAAAGGCAATACACCAGAGCAGTTGGAATCTATGAGATTGCAGTACCCTGACTAACCACCACAACTAGAGGCAGCCGTGGAGCGTTCCTACGTTGGTCCTAGACGCCTCGTCACAGCCTGAGAAACTAACTATACCTAAAGATAGAAAGAGGAAAGCTATCTGCTCCGGAGCAGATCCCCAAAGAACATAGAAAGCCCCCAAACATGTAATGGCGGTTAGACAAGAAGAAATACTGACACAGACAGAAAATAGTATGAGCAAACGTTGGGGCCCAAACTATCTAAATAGAAAAGGATAGGAAGGGCACTTACTGCAATCCCAAAAAACCCTGAAAAGCCCCAACTCTACTAATTTCAAAAACACCTGAGATCACACGACCTCTACCACCTAAATTAGTTCTCTGGTGTAACAAAATCAAAACAGCAGCCACTGAAAAAACTGGAAAAAGCAAATGTACAAAACATCAGTGGCTGAACTAAACTGAGAGGGCAAAAGCCCCCGGAGGGGACCCTGAAGGCCCCCACAGAAGTGCAGGACAAAATGCAAAAATCTAGCACAAAAACAAAAAGAAGAAAATGTCTTATCTGTTAGCAGGAGATGCAGACACGACACAGCAGGCTACAAAGGAAACAGGAATCAAGGATTGAGACCAGAACAATTGATCACCGGCAACCCTGATGGGAAGGCGACTCCCTTAAATAAGGCCAGTCAGTAACACCTGATTCCCAATCCTCACAATCTTCACTGGACAGTCCAGTACCGCTAGTAACCACCAGAGGGAGCCTCTGCTCAGAACTCATTTCAAGTCCATTCACAACAGTACCCCCCCCTTGAGGAGGGGTCACCGAACCCTCACTTGAGCAACCAGGTCGGTCAGGATGAGTTCTATGATACGCACGGATGAGTCTCCTAGCATGAATGTCCGAAGCAAACACCCAAGAATTGTCTTCCTGACCTTAACCTCTCCACTTAACCAAATACTGGAGTTTCCGTCTAGAAAAACGAGAATTCAATATTTTCTCAACCACAAACTCCATTATTGCCCTCAACCAGAACAGGGTCAGGAGGCAAAGCAGTAGGAACCACTGGCTCAACAAACCTCTTCAACAAGGACTTGTGGAACACGTTATGGATCTTAAATGTCCCTGGAAGAAGCAAACGAAAAGAAACAGGATTAAGAATCTCCATGATCTTATAAGGTCCAATGAACCTAGGCTTAAATTTAGGAGATGCCACTCTCATAGGAATATTTTTTGAGGACAACCAGACCAAGTCCCCCACTTTAAACCGAGGACCATCAGTCCTATGCCGGTTAGCAAACCGCTGGGCCCTCTCCTGAGAGAGGGACAACCTCTCCACTACCTGGTCCCAAATCTGTTGCATACGCTCCACAACAGAGTCAACACCTGGACAGGCAGAAGCCTCCGTCTGTCCTGAAGAAAATCGAGGGTGAAACCCAGAATTACAGAAAAATGGAGACATCAAAGTGGCAGAGCTAGCCCTATTATTAAGAGCAAACTCAGCCAAAGGCAAAAAAGAGACCCAGTCATCCTGATCAGCAGACACAAAGCATCTTAGATAAGTCTCCAATGTCTGGTTTGTTCTCTCAGTTTGACCATTGGTCTGAGGATGAAACGCCGAGGAGAAAGACAACTGAACACCAAGCTTAGAACAAAAGGTCCTCCAAAATCTGGAAACAAACTGGACTCCTCTGTCAGACACAATGTTCTCAGGAATGCCGTGTAAACGAACCACGTGCTGAAGGAACAAAGGCACCAATTCGGAGGAGGAAGGCAATTTAGGTAATGGCACAAGATGTATCATCTTGGAAAACCTATCACAAATCACCCAGATGACGGTCATTCTCTGAGAAACAGGGAGGTCGGAAATGAAATCCATAGAGATATGGGTCCATGGTCTCTTGGGCACAGGCAATGGCATCAACAAACCACTAGCGCGAGAGCAAGGCTTGGAGCGAGAGCAAGTCCCGCAGAACTGCACAAATTCCCTGACATCACGAGACAAGGTAGGCCACCAAAAGGACCGACTAACCAAGTCTCTGGTACCAAAAATTCCGGGATGACCGGCCAACGCGGAACAATGAATCTCAGACATCACACTCTTTTTCCACTGGTCCGGGACAAACAATTTCCCAACAGGGCAGCGCTCGGGCCTATCCTCCTGACACCCCTCCAGAGCCAGTCTCAAATTGGGCGAGATGGCGGAAAGAACTACACCTTCTTTCAAAATAACAGAAGGATCAGATACCTCAGGAGAGTCCGCAAGGAAACTCCTCGAGAGGGCATCCGCCTTAACATTCTTAGTGCCAGGAAGAAAGGAAACCACAAAATTAAAACGTGTGAAAAACAAGGCCCACCTGGCCTGTCTAGGATTGAGTCGCTTGGCAGATTCCAGATAAACCAGATTCTTATGGTCCGTAAGGACCACCACCTGATGTTTGGCTCCCTCCAGCCAATGTCTCCACTCTTCAAAAGCCCACTTCATGGCCAATAACTCCCGATTACCCACGTCATAATTACGTTCAGTAGGAGAAAATTTTCGAGAGAAAAAGGCACAAGGGTTACTTTTAGAGATCTCTGGATCTCTTTGGGACAAAACGGCACCTGCCCCAATTTCAGAGGCATCAACCTCCACCTGAAATGGCAGAGAAACATCAGGCTGCCATAGAACAGGAGCAGAAGTGAATCTCTGCTTAAGTTCCTGAAATGCAGAAACTGCCTCAGGAGGCCAATTCACCACATCAGAACCCTTTTTGGTCAAATCAGTTAATGGTTTAACAATAACCGAGAAATTACCAATAAATTTACGATAAAAATTGGCAAAACCCAAAAATCTTTGAAGAGCCTTTAATGAAGTAGGTTGGACCCAATCACAGATGGCCTGAACCTTGACCGGGTCCATTTCAATAACAGATGGGGACAAAATGAATCCCAAAAATGAGATTCTCTGTACGCCAAAAAGACACTTTGATCCCTTCACATACAGAGCATTCTCTCTCAAAATCTGGAATACAGTTCGAACATGTTTCACATGAGAGTCCCAGTCATTAGAAAAAATCAAGATATCATCCAAATAAACAATCAGAAATTTATCCACAAAATCCCTGAAAATGTCATTCATGAAGGACTGGAAGACAGAAGGAGCATTAGTGAGCCCAAAGGGCATCACAAGGTACTCAAAATGCCCTTCAGGGGTGTTAAATGCCGTCTTCCATTCATCCCCGTGCTTAATGCGAATAAGGTTATATGCCCCCCTGAGGTCAAGCTTGGTAAACCAAGTAGCGTTTTTCACCCTGGAAAACAGGTCAGAAATCAAGGGTAACAGATATTGATATTTCACAGTAATATTGTTCAAAAGACGATAATCAATACACGGCCTTAATGAACCATCCTTTTTGGCCACAAAGAAAAAAACAGCACCCAAGGGTGAAGACGATGGTCTGATATGACCCTTCTCCAATGACTCCTTGATATAAGACCGCATAGCGTCATGTTCAGGTACAGACAAGTTAAAAAGGCGACCTTTAGGGAATTTACTACCAGGCACTAATTCAATAGCGCAGTCATAGCTCCTATGGGGAGGCAAGGATGCAGATTTACTTTTGCTAAACACATCAGAAAAATCAATCAAAAAGTCAGGAACATCCTGAGCCTGGGGGGAGGCAGAAAAAACAGGAGTGTTGGTATTAACACATTGGCAGCCCCAACTGGTTACAGACACAGATTTCCAATCCAAAACAGGATTATGAGACTGTAACCAAGGGAAACCCAGCACGATAATGTCATGCAGATTATACAGAACCAAAAATTTGCAACTCTCCTGATGATCAGGTTCAACCCTCATTATCACCTGAGTAGAGAACTGAGGTTTATTCTCAGCCAAAGGGTAGAATCGATCCCCAGTAGGGGAATAGACTTCTGTAGGGGTATCAAGGGAAACCCGCAACGTTTAGCAAAATCAAAATCCATCAGGTTAATAGCTGCTCCCGAATCAACGAAAGCCTGAGCAGAAAATGAGGACAGAGAGCATATCAGAGTAACAGTTAATAAAAACTTAGTCTGAACACTACCCAAGACAACTGAGCGTGCAAAACGTCTTCCCCGCTTAGGGCAGACTGAAATAGCATGAGAGGCATCACCACAGTAGAAACATAACCCATTGCGCTTTCGAAACTCATGAGGCTGTGCCCCAGAAACCACTCTATCACACTGCATAGGTTCAGAAGCAGGTTCACAAGGCAACACTATTCCACGCATACTTCTCCGCTCACGCAAACGTCTGTCAATTTGAATCGCTAATGACATAGAATCATTGAGACAAGAGGGGACAGGGAATCCCACCATAACATCCTTTACATTATCTGATAGACCCTTCCGAAAAAGGGCTGCCAAAGCGTCGTCATTCCATTTGGTCAGGACTGCCCACCTGCGGAATCTCTGACAGTATAACTCAGCATCATCAAGCCCCTGATTTAATGCCAACAAGGCTTTGTCAGCTTGATCAGTGACATTAGGCTCATCGTACAATAACCCCAAGGCCTTAAAAAATGCATCAACATCACTCAAAACAGGATCCCCAGGTGTCAGGGAAAAAGCCCAATCCTGAGGATCGCCGCGCAGGAGAGAGATGACAATTTGAACCTGCTGCGCTGCGTTCCCTGAGGACTTAGATTTTAAGGCAAAAAACAATTTACAATTATTTTTGAAATTCAGAAACTTGGCTCGATCCCCCAAAAACAAATCTGGCATGGGAATCCTAGGTTCCACAACAGGCAACCTAGCAAGATAGGTAGCAATACTCCGAACCTCAGTGGCAAGCTGATCCACACGGCCAGACAACTGTGCAAACTCCATTGAGAGAAAAAATCCTCCCCAGCACCCAGAGATACAGAGGGAAAAAAAAAAAATGCAACAAACAGAAAAATATCCCTGACAACTCTGACAACCTTTTTTTTTTTTTTTTTTTTTTTTTTTTACAATATTTTTCCCTTCTGTGAGTACCATATAATATTCAGTTTTGTCCGGTGATACTGTTATGATTTGGTAGCTGAGGAGTGCAGGTAAAAAAGGCAATACACCAGAGCAGTTGGAATCTATGAGATTGCAGTACCCTGACTAACCACCACAACTAGAGGCAGCCGTGGAGCGTTCCTACGTTGGTCCTAGACGCCTCGTCACAGCCTGAGAAACTAACTATACCTAAAGATAGAAAGAGGAAAGCTATCTGCCCTGGAGCAAATCCCCAAAGAACATAGAAAGCCCCCAAACATGTAATGGCGGTTAGACAAGAAGAAATACTGACACAGACAGAAAATAGTATGAGCAAACGTTGGGGCCCAAACTATCTAAATAGAAAAGGATAGGAAGGGCACTTACTGCAATCCCAAAAAACCCTGAAAAGCACCAACTCTACTAATTTCAAAAACACCTGAGATCACACGACCTCTACCACCTAAATTAGTTCTCTGGTGTAACAAAATCAAAACAGCAGCCACTGAAAAAACTGGAAAAAGCAAATGTACAAAACATCAGTGGCTGAACTAAACTGAGAGGGCAAAAGCCCCCGGAGGGGACCCTGAAGGCCCCCACAGAAGTGCAGGACAAAATGCAAATATCAAGCACAAAAACAAAAAGAAGAAAATGTCTTATCTGTTAGCAGGAGATGCAGACACGACACAGCAGGCTACAAAGGAAACAGGAATCAAGGATTGAGACCAGAACAATTGATCACCGGCAACCCTGATGGGAAGGCGACTCCCTTAACCTCTTCAAGACCCAGCCTATTTTGACCTTAAAGACCTTGCCATTTTTTGCAATTCTGACCAGTGTCCCTTTATGAGGTAATAACTCAGGAACGCTTCAACGGATCCTAGCGATTCTGAGATTGTTTTTTCGTGACATATTGGGCTTCATGTTAGTGGTAAATTTAGGTCGATAATTTTTGCGTTTATTTGTGAAAAAAATGGAAATTTGGCGAAAATTCAGAAAATTTTGTAATTTTCAAATTTTTTATTTTTATTCTGTTAAACCAGAGAGTTATGTGGCACAAAATAGTTAATAAATAACATTTCCCACATGTCTACTTTACATCAGCACAATTTTGGGAACAACATTTTTTTTTGTTAGGAAGTTATAAGGGTTAAAAGTTGACCAGCGATTTCTCATTTTTACAGCAAAATTTACAAAACCATTTTTTTTAGGGACCACCTCACATTTGAAGTCACTTTGAGGGGTCTATATGGCAGAAAATACCCAAAAGTGACACCTTTATAAAAACTGCACCCCTCAAGCTACTCAAAACTACATTCAAGAAGATTATTAACCCTTCAGGTGCTTCACAGGAACTAAAGCAACGTGGAAGGAAAAAATGGACATTTTAATTTTTCCAACAAAAATTTTCTTTTAGCATCAATTTTTTCATTTTTACATGGGCATCAGGATAAAATGGATCCTAAAATTTTTTGGGCAATTTCTCCTGAGTACACAGATACCTCATATGTAGTCATAAACCACTGTATGGGCGCACGGCAGGGCTCAGAAGGAAGGAGCGCCATTTGACTTTTTGAATGGAAAATATGCTGGAATATTTAGCGGTTGACATGTCGCATTTGGAGAGTTCCTGTGTGCCTAAACATTGGAGCTCCCCCACAAGTGACCCCATTTTGGAAACTAGACCCCCTAAGGAACTTATCTAGATGCATAGTGATCACTTTGAACCCCCAGGTGCTTCACAAATTGATCTGTAAAAAAAAGAAAGTACTTTTTTTTCACAAAAATTTTCTTTTAGCCTCAGTTTTTTCATTTTCACATGGGCAACAGTATAAATTGGATCCTAAAATTTGTTGGGCAATTTCTCCTGAGTACACAGATACCTCATATGTGGTCATAAACCACTGTTTGGGCGCACGGCAGGGCTCAGAAGGGAAGGAGCGCCATTTGACTTTTTGAATAGAAAATATGCTGGAATATTTAGCGGTTGCCATGTCGCATTTGGAGAGTCCCTGTGTGCCTAAACATTGGAGCTCCCCCACAAGTGACCCCATTTTGGAAACTAGACCCCCTAAGGAACTTATCTAGATGCATAATGAGCACTTTGAACCCCCAGGTGCTTCACAAATTGATCCGTTAATAAAAGAAAGTACTTTTTTTTCACAAAAATTTTCTTTTAGCCTCAGTTATTTTCATTTTCACATGGGCAACAGTATAAATTGGATCCTAAAATTTGTTGGGCAATTTCTCCTGAGTACACAGATACCTCATATGTGGTCATAAACCACTGTTTGGGCGCACGGCAGGGCTCAGAAGGGAAGGAGCGCCATTTGACTTTTTGAATGGAAAATATGCTGGAATATTTAGCGGTTGCTATGTCGCATTTGGAGAGTCCCTGTGTGCCTAAACATTGGAGCTCCCCCACAAGTGACCCCATTTTGGAAACTAGACCCCCTAAGGAACTTATCTAGATGCATAGTGAGCACTTTGAACCCCCAGGTGCTTCACAAATTGATCCGTAAATAAAAGAAAGTACTTTTTTTTCACAAAAATTTTCTTTTAGCCTCAGTTATTTTCATTTTCACATGGGCAACAGTATAAATTGGATCCTAAAATTTGTTGGGCAATTTCTCCTGAGTACACAGATACCTCATATGTGGTCATAAACCACTGTTTGGGCGCACTGCAGGGCTCAGAAGGGAAGGAGCGCCATTTGACTTTTGAATGGAAAATATGCTGGAATATTTAGCGGTTGCCATGTCGCATTTGGAGAGTTCCTGTGTGCCTAAACATTGGAGCTCCCCCACAAGTGACCCCATTTTGGAAACTAGACGCCCTAAGGAACTTATCTAGATGCATATTGAGCACTTTGAACCCCCAGGTGCTTCACAGAAGTTTATAACGCAGAGCCGTGAAAATAAAAAATCATTTTTTTTTCTCAAAAAATGATTTTTTAGCCCACTGTTTTTTATTTTCACAATGGTTACAGGAGAAATTGGACCCCAAAAGTTGTTGTCCAGTTTCTCCTGAGTACGCTAGTACCCCATATGTGGGGGGAACCACTGTTTGGGCACACGTCAGGGCTCGGAAGGGATGTAGTGACGCTTTGAAATGCCGACTTGATGGAATGGTCTGCGGGCATCTTGTTACGTTTGCAGAGCCCCTGATGTGCCTAAACAGTAGAAACTCCCCACAAGTGACCCCATTTTGGAAACTAGACCCGGCAAAGAACTTATCTAGATGTGTGGTGAGCACTTTGAACCCCCAAGGGCTACACAGAAGTTTATAACGCCCGGGCATGAAAATAAAAAAATCATATTTTTTCCACAATCAGGATCTTTTAGTCCCCAATTTTTTTATTTTCCCAAGGGTAACATGAGAAATTAGACCCCAAAAGTTGTTGTCCAATTTGTCCTGAGTATGCTGATATCCCATATGTGGGAGAAAACTACTGTATGGGCACACGTCGGGGCTCGGATGGGAAGTAGTGACGTTTTGAAATGCCCACTTGATGGAATGGTCTTCGGGCGTCATGTTACGTTTGCAGAGTCCCTGATGTGCCTAAACAGTAGAAACTCCCCACAAGTGACCCCATTTTGGAAACTAGATCCCCCAAGGAACTCCTATAGATGTGTGATAAGCACTTTGAATCTCCAAGTCCTTCACAGAAGTTTATAACGCAGAGCCGTGAAAATATAAAATCATTTTTTTTCCACAAAAATAATTTTTAGTCCCCAATTTTTTTTCCCAATGTTAACAGGAGAAATTAGAACCACCAAAGTTGTTGTGCAATTTTTCCCGAGTACGCTGATACCTCATATGTGGGGATAAACCACTGTTTGGGCATACGTTGGGGCTTGGAATAAAGGGAGCACTGTTTGACTTTTTGAACGCAAAATTTGCAGGAATCAATGGTGGCGCCATGTCGCGTATGGAGACCCCCTGATGTGCCTAAATAGTGAAAACCCCTCAATTCTAACTCCAACCCTAACCCCAACACACCCCTAACCCCAACCCTAACCCCTACACACACCTAACCCTAATACAAACCCTAATCATAACCCTAACCCCAACACACCCTAACCCTAATCCCAACTCTAACCATAAACCTAACTACAAGCCTAACCCTAAATTCCAACCCTAACCCTAATTCCAACCCTAACCCTAATTCCAACCCTAACCCAAATTCCAACCCTAACCGTAATTCTAACCTTAACCCTAATGCTAACCCTAACCCTAGTTCTAACCCTAAGGCTGGGTTCATATTGCGTTTTACCAGCCCGTTCAACACGTAGCGTTGACCGGCTGGTAACGGTATAGCATACCGCGATCGCGTTATGCTATACCCGCTAGCGCAGATGAATCAGCAGACAATCAGCTGCGGATCCGCAGCAAAATCCGCCGCGGATCAGCAGCGAAATCCGCCGCGGATCCGCAGCGAAATCAGTCGCGGATCCGCAGCGAAATCAGTCGCGGATCCGCAGAGAAATCAGTCGTGGATCAGCAGCGAAATCCGCCACGGATCAGCAGCGAAATCAGCCGCGGATCTGCAGCGAATCAGCAGCGAAATCCGCCGCGGATCAGCAGCGAAATCAGCCGCGGATCAGCAGCGAAATCAGCCGCGGATCAGCAGCGAAATCCGCTGCGGATCCGCAGCGAATCAGCAGCAAAATCAGTCGCGAATCAGCAGCAAAATCAGTCGCGGATCAGCAGCGAAATCCGCCGCGGATCCGCAGCGAAATCCGCAGCGGATCAGCAGCGAAATCCGCCGCGAATCAGCAGCGAAATCCGCCGCGGATCCGTCGCGGATCAGCAGCGAAATCCGCCGCAGATCCGCAGCGAAATCAGTCGCGGATCAGCAGCGAAATCCGCCGCGGATCAGCAGCGAAATCCGCCGCGCATCCGCAGCGAAATCCGCCGCGGATCAGCAGCGAAATGAGCCGCGGATCAGCAGCGAAATCCGCCGCGGATCTGCAGCGAAATCCGCCACGGATCCGCAGCTAAATCCG
>JARQOD010004237.1:0-56706 GCA_033576555.1 Oophaga sylvatica | reverse complement strand
TCAGGCCTCCATGGACTGTGTTGATATTAGCCACTGTCTTTAGTAAGTTCCAGTGAACACTTCTGTATTCACACTTTCATGACAATACAGAAATGGTCAGTGCTGCAATGACCCATGGATGTGTGTCCACTAAGAAGTTTCTGGCCAGTGGAGACAGTTGGGTACTAGAAATAGTCATACCAGGAGGACAAAATCAGAGACAGATCACAAGACACAACATAAGGTGGAAGGTCGACTTAGGCCTCTTTCACACATCCGTCTTTTTGAATCAGGCATGATCCGGCGTGTTGGTAAAAAAACGGATCTGGTACCGGATGCGTTTTTTTACCATTGACTTTCATTAGCGCCGGATCGTGCCTGATGTCATTGCGTTGTATCCGTTTTTGTCCGGATCCGGCGGAAATGTACATTCCGGCGGCCGGACAAAACAGAGCCAGTAACATTTTTTTTTTTTGCCGGAGCCGCCTGATGTGCCTGAAGCGGCGCATCAGGCGGCCGGAAACAATAGAATTCAATGGAACCGGATCAGACTTTTGTGCAGTCCGGCAAAACTGATCCGAATTCTGGAAATCAAGATGTACGACTACTACTACTACTACTACTACTACTACTACTACTACTACTACTGTAGCGCCGGCGTCCCTGCCCTCTGCCAGGCAGGGACGCTGTTCCCCTGCGCCAGCGTCCTCTGCCAGGCAGGGACGTCGCCCCCCTTACCCACGCTCGGCGTCCTCCTTCCGCCCTGCTGGGGTCGCGCGCTCCTTCCCTGCTGCTGGACTTAGGGCGCGCGCCCGCGCGCTACCCCGCTCTTAAAGGGCCGCGCGCATCTTTCAAAAAAGGTCCCCGTCCAATGCCGGAGGACTCCACCCTATATAAAGTACTCCCTCCTTAATGGAGGTGCCCGAGCAATGTTGTTGCACTGTTTACTCTGCTTCAGCCCTCAGGTTCCGTTACCAGTTACCTGCCTGTCTCCTGCCAGTTTGCTGTCTGCTACCTGTCCACAAGCCTACCTGGAGGTTCGGCCGTCACCGGTGGTGACCATCGGCTATTCCCGAGAATCTCGCCTGCTCACTTGGGGGCGCTCATCTGCCATCTGCCTGCAGACCTACCCGGAGGTTCGGACGTCACATGCGGTGACCATCGTCTATTCCAGAGACTCTCGCCTGCTCACTTGGGGGCGTTCATCTGCCATCTGCCTGCAGACCTACCCGGAGGTTCGGACGTCACATGCGGTGACCATCGTCTATTCCAGAGACTCTCGCCTGCTCACTTGGGGGCGTTCATCTGTCATCTGCCTGCTAGCCTACCGGGAGGCTCCACTATCTCAGGTCGTATATACCTGTCCTTCCAGAGACTGCCCCGGTCACTTGCCGTGACTACCTGCCTGTCCATCCAGAGACTGCCCCGGTCACTTGCCGTGACTACCTGTCTGTCCTTCCAGAGACTGCCCCGGTTACTTGCCGTGACTACCTGTCTGTCCTTCCAGAGACTGCCCCGGTCACTTGCCGTGACTACCTGCCTGTCCTTCCAGAGACTGCCCCGGTCACTTGCCGTGACTACCTGCCTGTCCTTCCAGAGACTGCCCCGGTCACTTGCCGTGACTACCTGCCCGTCTATCCAGAGACTGTCCCTGTCACTTGCCGTGACTTCCTGTCCGTCTCCCCGGGCGCCACCCGCTCCTTTACAAGGAAAGCCTCCTTGTATAATAAAGCTCAGAGGTTCCGCCTCCCAGACCCGTTACAGTTTGCTCGGGCCATGGAACCCGGTGGCACCCAAACCCCTTCACTCTCTGACCTGTGTCATGAACTGTCTCGTCAGAGGTCTCAACAGGAGTCCATCCTGGGTCATCTGCGGAATGTTAATTCCCGCCTGGACACCCTGACTACTTCACAAGCAACCACCACTGGCGCCATGACTCGCAATCCGGAAGTTCCGTTGCTTACCAATTCCGTGGTTTCCGTTCCTGGACCTCGACTTTCTGCTCCTCCACGGTTTGGAGGCGATCCTACTCTGGCTCGGGGTTTCATTAACCAGTGTACCCTGCATTTCGAACTCCTGGCTCACCAGTTTAACTCCGACCGGGCCAAAATTGCCTTCATTATGTCCCATCTCACCGGAGAGGCTCTGGCCTGGCTCAATCCTCTCTGGCAGAGAGAAGATCCTCTGATGTCTGACCTGCCTGCTTTTCTCTCGGCCTTCCGGAAGGTATTCGACGAATCCGGACGGAAGACCTCCTCTGCATCATCTCTGTTGCGTCTCCGTCAGGGAAGTCTCACCGTGGGGCAATATGCCATACGGTTCCGTACCCTTGCCTCGGAGCTGGCCTGGGATAATGATGCTCTGATATCTGTCTTCTGGGAGGGTCTGTCCGGCCGTATTAAAGATGAACTTGCCGGTCGAGACATTCCAACCTCTCTCGATGACCTAATAACTCTGGCTAATCGAATTGATCTACGGTTCCAGGAACGCGCCAAAGAGGTCACCCGTGAGAGAAGGTTTCCTCGTCTAGCTCCTTCTTTTCAGAGACCTGTAACTCCTTCCGCTTCTCCCCAGGTACACACTTCTGAGCCTATGCAGGTCGACCAGACCAAGATGGTCAAAGCCCATCAGGACTTACGCTGTGCCGAGGGGAGTTGCTTCTACTGTGGCAGTAAGGAGCACCGGATCCGTACCTGTCCGGAGAGGTCGGGAAACGCCTGTGTCTAGGTTCGCTCGGAGAGGTCAACCTAGACAAGAATAAATCCTCTTCATCTCTGCTGCTGTCAGTCTCAATTCTCCTCGGTGAGAACCGTTATTTCGAACAAGCCCAACTTGATTCTGGAGCAGCCGGGAATCTTGTTTCACAGGCTCTAGTAGAGAAATATCGCATTCCTACCAAACATCTGGTTGAACCAGTATCTGTTGCTGCTGTGGACGGGGGTCTCCTACCACGTCCCATCCAACTTATCACTGAAGCCATAACCCTGCAGGTGGGAATGTTGCATTCTGAGAGCATCTCGTTTCATGTCCTGCCTGGACTCTCTCATGCTTTCTTATTAGGTCTACCTTGGCTCCAAAAGCATGCACCCGTGCTCGACTGGCAGACTGGAGAGATCCTTCGCTGGGGACAGGACTGTCATAAAACGTGTTTGGTTCCTGTTCATCCCGTCCGTCCTTCTCCTACACCAACTAATCTACCAGGGCTCCCGATTCCATATTGGTCGTTCGCTGATGTTTTTAATAAGAAGGAGGCAGAGACATTACCCCCTCACAGACCTTATGATTGCCCGATCGACCTGCTACCCGGTACTACGCCTCCCCGTGGGCGTATTTACCCATTGTCGGCTGCTGAGACCAGGTCGATGTCCGAATATATCGAGGAGAATTTGGCCAAGGGATTCATCCGGAAATCTACCTCCCCAGCGGGAGCAGGTTTCTTCTTCGTAAAAAAGAAAGACGGCTCTCTCTGTCCCTGTATTGACTACAGAGGCCTAAACCTGATCACGGTGAAGAATAAGTACCCTCTTCCGCTCATTCCCGAATTGTTTGATCGTCTGAGGGGGGCTAGAATCTTCACCAAACTGGATCTTCGTGGAGCATATAACCTGGTCCGTATCCGTCGGGGAGATGAATGGAAGACGGCATTCAACACCCGGGACGGCCACTATGAGTATTTGGTGATGCCCTTTGGTCTCTGTAATGCTCCTGCAGTCTTTCAGGAGTTGGTCAATGACATCTTCCGGGACCTGCTCTACTCCTGCGTTGTGGTGTACCTAGACGACATCTTGGTCTTCTCTCCGGATCTCCAGTCTCACCGGAGGGATGTTCGTCAGGTTCTGCTCAGGCTTAGGCAGAATCATCTTTTCGCCAAATATGAGAAGTGTCTCTTTGAGCAGACCTCGCTTCCGTTTTTGGGTTACATCATTTCTCAGACAGGCCTAAGAATGGATCCGGAGAAGCTATCTGCCATCGAGAAATGGCCCCGACCGGAGGGATTGAAGGCCATTCAGCGGTTCCTGGGATTCGCCAATTATTACCGCCTCTTCATACCGCACTTCTCTTCCCGGACTGCTCCAATCTCCGCGCTCACCCGCAAGAATGCTAACCCCAAACAGTGGACGCCCGAAGCAGAGGAGGCCTTTCTTTCCATAAAACAGGCCTTCTCTTCCGCTCCAGTGCTGCATCGCCCGGACGGCAACAAGCAGTTCTTCCTGGAGGTGGACGCTTCCTCTTCTGGAGCCGGAGCGGTACTGACTCAAAAGTCTTCTTCCGGGAGAATGGTATCTTGCGGCTTCTTCTCAAAACTCTTCTCCTCTTCTGAGCGCAATTATTCCATAGGAGACCGAGAGTTATTGGCCATCAAGCTGGCATTGGAGGAGTGGCGTTACCTACTCGAGGGGGCTCTTCATCCGGTAATCATTTACACTGACCACAAGAATCTGGCTTACCTCCAGCATGCCCAGAGACTTAACCCTCGCCAAGCCCGGTGGTCCTTGTTTTTTGCCCGCTTCGACTTTCTTTTACACTTTCGCCCAGCCGACAAGAACATCAAGGCGGATGCCTTGTCCCGGTCTTTCCTGGTGTCGGATCTCGAGGAGGAACCTAAACATATCATCGATCCCGCCAGAGTGATGCAGGTGGCTCCCGTGAGTCTAAATCGTCTCCCTCCTGGTAAGACGTTCGTATCGGTACCTGATCGGGAGAGGATCCTCCACTGGGGTCATTCGTCTAAACTAGCTGGCCACGCTGGTCAGAGAAAGACCCTCCAGCTCATTACCCGGCATTACTGGTGGCCTACCCTGCACAAAGATGTAATAGACTTTGTTTCTGCCTGTGCCTCCTGTGCCCGCAACAAAGTTCCGAGACACCGCCTGCCGGCCGTCTCTCCCGCTTCCTGTACCCGCTGCCCCCTGGCAGCATATAGCCATGGACTTCATAACGGATCTTCCCGTCTCTGCTGGTTGTACGGTCATTTGGGTGGTCGTTGACCGATTTTCCAAGATGGCTCACTTCATTCCCCTGCCAGGGCTTCCGTCTGCACCCGAGTTGGCTAAAGACTTTATCCGCCACATCTTCCGTCTTCATGGTCTGCCTCGTCACATTGTGTCGGATCGTGGGGTGCAGTTCACCTCACGTTTCTGGAGAGCCACTTGTAAGTTGCTAGACGTCACCCTGGATTTCTCCTCCCTTACCACCCACAGTCCAATGGTCAAGTCGAGCGAATCAATCAGATTCTGACCAGTTATCTCCGGCACTTCGTTAATGCCCACCATTCTGACTGGGTGGATCTCCTGCTTTGGGCCGAATTTTCGTCAACAATCACGAGAGCGAATCTTCCTCCAAATCTCCGTTTCTTGTAGTCTTCGGTCAACATCCTCGGATCCCTGTACCTATTTCCATCTCTGTGGACAATCCAGCTGCGGAATCCCTGGTTAACGAATTCTCCTCCATATGGGAGAGTACCCGGTCCGCACTCATTCTGTCATCCGAGCGCATGAAGAGACATGCTGACAAGAAACGTCTGGATCCCCCTCAATTCCGTCCTGG
The DNA here is from genome assembly GCA_033576555.1 of Oophaga sylvatica. Taxonomy (NCBI): domain Eukaryota; kingdom Metazoa; phylum Chordata; class Amphibia; order Anura; family Dendrobatidae; genus Oophaga; species Oophaga sylvatica. The sequence goes on along the minus strand of JARQOD010004237.1, from coordinate 51,180 downwards.
GGATAAGGTCTGGCTCTCGTCCAAGTATGTTCGGCTCAAGATTCCTTCCTACAAGTTAGGTCCTCGGTTCATCGGTCCTCTGGAGATCATCAGTCAGATCAACCCAGTGTCCTATAAATTGAAACTCCCGGCCAATTTGCGGATTCCTAACTCCTTCCATGTATCTCTCCTCAAACCGGTGGTACTTAACTCTTTTGTCAAGTCTACAGGCACACCTCCTGCTCCACTGTCTGCTGAGAACGAATTTGAGGTAGAGAACATTTTGGCCACCAAAAGGGTAGGAAGAAAGACCTATTTTCTGGTGGATTGGAAGGGGTTTGGTCCTGAGGAGAGAACATGGGAGCCTCGGGAGAACATCCATGCCCCTCTCATCCTAGCTAAATTTCTTTCTGGCCTAAAAAAGGGGGGGCCTAAAGGGGGGGTACTGTAGCGCCGGCGTCCCTGCCCTCTGCCAGGCAGGGACGCTGTTCCCCTGCGCCAGCGTCCTCTGCCAGGCAGGGACGTCGCCCCCCTTACCCACGCTCGGCGTCCTCCTTCCGCCCTGCTGGGGTCGCGCGCTCCTTCCCTGCTGCTGGACTTAGGGCGCACGCCCGCGCGCTCCCCCGCTCTTAAAGGGGCCGCGCGCATCTTTCAAAAAAGGTCCCCGGCCAATGCCGGAGGACTCCACCCTATATAAAGTACTCCCTCCTTAATGGAGGTGCCCGAGTAATGTTGTTGCACTGTTTACTCTGCTTCAGCCCTCAGGTTCCGTTACCAGTTACCTGCCTGTCTCCTGCCAGTTTGCTGTCTGCTACCTGTCCACAAGCCTACCTGGAGGTTCGGCCGTCACCGGTGGTGACCATCGGCTATTCCCGAGAATCTCGCCTGCTCACTTGGGGGCGCTCATCTGCCATCTGCCTGCAGACCTACCCGGAGGTTCGGACGTCACATGCGGTGACCATCGTCTATTCCAGAGACTCTCGCCTGCTCACTTGGGGGCGTTCATCTGTCATCTGCCTGCTAGCCTACCGGGAGGCTCCACCATCTCAGGTCGTATATACCTGTCCTTCCAGAGACTGCCCCGGTCACTTGCCGTGACTACCTGCCTGTCCATCCAGAGACTGCCCCGGTCACTTGCCGTGACTACCTGTCTGTCCTTCCAGAGACTGCCCCGGTCACTTGCCGTGACTACCTGTCTGTCCTTCCAGAGACTGCCCCGGTCACTTGCCGTGACTACCTGCCTGTCCTTCCAGAGACTGCCCCGGTCACTTGCCCGTGACTACCTGCCTGTCCTTCCAGAGACTGCCCCGGTCACTTGCCGTGACTACCTGCCCGTCTATCCAGAGACTGTCCCTGTCACTTGCCGTGACTTCCTGTCCGTCTCCCCGGGCGCCACCCGCTCCTTTACAAGGAAAGCCTTCTTGTATAATAAAGCTCAGAGGTTCCGCCTCCCAGACCCGTTACAACTACTACATTTTCCAGTGTCTCCGGGAATCAGAAACCCTCTTTTTCTGGGTTCAAAAGTTCAGGTCGGATCCAGCAAAAAAACGGATCCGTTGCATCAGTTTTTTTGTTTCAGCACCGGATCCGTCCCTTCAGGTGTTCGACGGATCATGCCTGATACAAAAAGACGGATGTGTGAAAGAGGCCTTAAGTCCATCAAGTTCAACCTATAGCCTAACATGTTGATCTAGACTCATTTAGAGGGAATCTGTTACCAGTCTTTTGTCACCTCATCTGAGAGCAGCATAATGTAGGAAAATAGACCCTCGATTCCAACAATGTATCTCTTTAATGGGTGATTCGTCAGATTTTGTATTAGTCTTTGCCTGATGAAGAGACCCGAGTAGTCTCGAAAGCTTGCAATTTGTTACCATCTTTTCAGTTAGCCATAAAAAGGTATCAACCACTGAGGACTCTCAATTCTAAATATTTTATTACCATCTATGCATTCCTGATCGCTATATACACAGTGCAGAACAAATAATTATTTATTGTACAAATTATAATTTGTACATGGTATAGAAAGCACTGACAGCACTTCCTCCTCCAGTCCTAGTGATCATCTGATCACTGGGTATAGGGAGAGACCTGGAGCTGCTCTGTAAACATAACTCCCAAAGGTCTTTTATGACCTTATGGGGAACATAATTTGTGAAATAAATGAAAAAAATGAATAAATAAAAAAACGCAGAAAAAATAGCAAGAAAAAAAAATAAAAACAAATAATAATCACACAGTCTGAATTGCTATTTCTAGCCCTACCTCTGTCAAAAATAGAACAAATGTCCAATATATAAAAATAATTTCTACAGGAAGTAAAACATAATTTAACCTCTTCACTTGTGAGCCTCCTGAACTTCATGACCAGGCCAAATTTTACAATTCGGACCAGTGTTACTTTATGAAATAATAACTCTGGAACGTTTCAACAGATTCCACTGATTCTGAGAATGTTTTTTTTCGTGAAATATTATACTTCATTATAGTGGTAAAATTTGTTCGATACAATTTGCGTTTATTTGTGAAAAGAAAAAGGAAACTTGGTGAAAATTTTCAAAATGTAGCAATTTTCAAACTTTTAATTTTTATGCCCTTAAATCAGATAAATAAATAATAAATAACATTTCCCACATGTCTACTTTACATCAGCATAATTTTTTAAACAAATTTTTTTTTAGGAAGTTAAGGGTTAACAGTTGACCAGCGATTTCTCATTTTTCCAACCAAATTTACACAACCAATTTTTTAGGGAACACATTACATTTGAAGTGGCTGAGGGGTCTATATGTCAGAAAATACGCAAAAGTGACACCATTCTAAAAACTGCATGCCTCAAAGTGTTCAAAACCACATTAACGAACTTTATTAATCCTTCAGGTGTTTCACAGATTTTAATGGAACGTGGAGAGAAAACATGCATTTAACTATTTTTTTTTCACAAAAATTTTACTTTAGACCCATTATTTTTTATTTTCTCAAGGGTAACAGGAGAAAATGGACCCCAAAATATCTTGTGCAATTTCTCCTGAGCATGCCGATACCCAATATGTGGACAAAAACTACTGTTTGGGTGCATAGCAGGGATGGAAGGGAAGGAGACCATTTGACTTTCTGAATACAAAGTTTTCTGGAATAATTAGTGGACGCCATGTCGCATTTGCAAATCTCCTGATGTGTCTAAACAGTGGAAACTCCCCACAAGTGACACAATTTTGGAAACTAGACCGCTTAAGGAACCTCTGTAGATTTGTGGTGAGCACCTTGAACCTCCAGATGATTCACAGAAGTTTACAGGTCCTTCTCAAAAAATTAGCATATAGTGCTAAATTTCATTATTTTCCATAATGTAATGATTACAATTAAACTTTCATATATTTTAGATTCATTACACACCAATTGAAATTTGTCAGGTCTTTTATTGTTTTAATACTGATGATTTTGGCATACAACTCCTGATAACCCAAAAAACCTGTCTCAAAAAATTAACATATTTCAACCATCCAATAAAATAAAAGTGTTTTTTAAAAACAAACAAAAAAAACATCAAATAATAAAGTTCAGTTATGCACTCAATACTTGGTCGGGAATCCTTTTGCAGAAATGACTGCTTCAATGCGGCGTGGCAAGGAGGCAATCAGCCTGTGACACTGCTGAGGTGTTATGGAGGCCCAGGATGCTTCGATAGCGGCCTTAAGCTCATCCAGAGTGTTGGGTCTTGCGTCTCTCAACTTTCTCTTCACAATATCCCACAGATTCTCTATGGGGTTCAGGTCAGGAGAGTTGGCAGGCCAATTGAGCACAGTAATACCATGGTCAGTAAACCATTTACCAGTGGTTTTGGCACTGTGAGCAGGTGCCAGGTCGTGCTGAAAAATGAAATCTTCATCTCCATAAAGCATTTCAGCCAATGGAAGCATGAAGTGCTCCAAAATCTCCTGATAGCTAGCTGCATTGACCCTGCCCTTGATGAAACACAGTGGACCAACACCAGCAGCTGACATGGCACCCCACACCATCACTGACTGTGGGTACTTGACACTGGACTTCAGGCATTTTGGCATTTCCTTCTCCACAGTCTTCCTCCAGACTCTGGCACCTTGATTTCCGAATGACATGCAAAATTTGCTTTCATCAGAAAAAAGTACTTGGGACCACTTAGCAACAGTCCAGTGCTGCTTCTCTGTAGCCCAGGTCAGGCGCTTCTGCCGCTGTTTATGGTTCAAAAGTGGCTTTACCTGGGGAATGCGGCACCTGTAGCCCATTTCCTGCACACGCCTGTGCACGGTGGCTCTGGATGTTTCTACACCAGACTCAGTCCACTGCTTCCTCAGGTCCCCCAAGGTCTGGAATCGGTCCTTCTCCACAATCTTCCTCAGGGTCTGGTCACCTCTTCTCATTGTACAGCGTTTTCTGCCACATTGTTTCCTTCCAACAGACTTCCCATTGAGGTGCCTTGATACAGCACTCTGGGAACAGCCTATTTGTTGAGATATTTCTTTCTGGGTCTTACCCTCTTGCTTGAGGGTGTCAATGATGGCCTTCTTGACATCAGTCAGGTCGCTAGTCTTACCCATGATGGGGGTTTTGAGTAATGAACCAGGCAGGAAGTTTTTAAAAGCCTCAGGAATCTTTTGCATGTGTTTAGAGTTAATTAGTTGATTCAGAAGATTAGGGTAATAGGTTGTTTAGAGAACCTTTTCTTGATATGCTAAATTTTTGAGACAGGTTTTTTGGGTTATCAGGAGTTGTATGCCAAAATCATCAGTATTAAAACAATAAAAGACCTGACAAATTTCAGTTGGTGTGTAATGAATCTAAAATATATGAAAGTTTAATTGTAATCATTACATTATGGAAAATAATGAAATTTAGCACTATATGCTAATTTTTTGAGAAGGACCTGTATAACAGAGCCGTGAAAGTAAAAAAAGTAAAAAAAAAAAAATACCGTTTTCTCAGAAAAATATTCTTTTAGCCACCAAATTTTTATTTTCACAAGGGTAACAGGAGCAAACTTTGTTGTGCAATTTTTCCTGAGTATGTACAGTACAGACCAAAAGTTTGGACACACCTTCTCATTCAAAGATTTTTCTGTATTTTCATGACTATGAAAATTGTACATTCACACTGAAGGCATCGAAACTATGAATTAACACGTGGAATTATATACTTAACAAAAAAGTGTGTAACAACTGAAAATATGTCTTATATTCTAGGTTCTTCAAAGTAGCCACCTTTTGCTTTGATTACTGCTTTGCACACTCTTGGCATTCTCTTGATGAGCTTCAAGAGGTAGTCACCGGAAATGGTCTTCCAACAGTCTTGAAGGAGTTCCCAGAGATGCTTAGCACTTGTTGGCCCTTTTGCCTTCACTCTGCGGTCCAGCTCACCCCAAACCATCTCGATTGGATTCAGGTCTGGTGACTCTGGAGGCCAGGTCATCTGATGTAGCACCCTATGGCTCTCCTTCTTGGTCAAATAGCCCTTACACAGCCTGGAGGTGTGTTTGGGGTCATTGTCCTGTTGAAAAATAAATGTTGGCCAACTAAAAGCAAACCGGATGGAATAGCATGCCGCTGCAAGATGCTGTGGTAGCCATGCTGGTTAAGTATGCCTTCAATTTTGAATAAATCCCCAACAGTGTCACCAGCAAAGCACCCCCACACCATCACACCTCCTCCTCCATGCTTCACGGTGGGAACCAGGCATGTGGAGTCCATCCGTTCACCTTTTCTGCGTCGCACAAAGAAACGGTGGTTGGAACCAAAGATCTCAAATTTGGACTCATCAGTAGAGATGAGCGATACTTTCGATATCCAAAAATATCGGATCGGAATGGTATCGCCGATATCACTAAATATCGCCGATATCCGATTCCGATACCGGAAGTCCCATGTAAGTCTATGGGAACAAAATATCGCAACTAAAAAAACACTTTCTTTCCTTGTAAACACAAAATATACACACATAGAATACATATATATATATATATATATACATGTCATTGTGACATATATATATACATATATTTATAGTTTATTCACTTCTACATAGTAAAATAGCCTCTGATTCAATTGCCGGGTAAAGCCGGCATTTGTGAAAAGACAGAAGCACCCGAGGGTCCAGTCGCCACAGAGATGTTGCATCGCACCCAGCGGTGTGACAACTTACTCTCAGGTAAGGAGGAAACACCCCATTGACTCCAACCACTGCATTCAACAGTACACTATGCCAGCTGAGTGTAGGCGGACCCAATGGGATGGTCTAGCTCAGGCTGGTTAGAACAGGGTGTAGCTAGTTGGATGGGAGGGGTTGAGGCAGCCTTATGCTGCATGTCTTTGTAGTAAGAATTGTTTCCTTTCCTGCTTTCTTACTACGTCGCATACTCCACTCTGCTACATCACTCTGCACCATTGCTCTATCTCACATCTATCTGCCCTGGAAGGATACCGTCTTACCTGTAGAAGACTTATCACCTAGCTGCACTACACCATCCCTGCCAGAGGACCTGCACAGCAGCGCTGGACACCCTGACCAGGTACTACAGGTGGAGTCACGACAAACTACACAAACATTCTATCATCCCCTGGAAATATCCCACATTCCAGTGAGCGACCAGGGCACGGACATAGCTGTGCTACCCGTCACATCCCCCATAGAAGTCGACGTGATCGGTGCCGAGTACCCCAAAACCTGTGGCTCTGTGCGACTCAACTTTGGCGTCACGAACAGGATTCAGAAGCTCGCTATAAGCGAGTCCTGTGTGCCTTAATTGAACTGTTTTTTCTGCTTGAGAATTGCAAAAATCATCATAGACTGTATTTGCCATTTTTCCGTCATATCTGCGCCACGAGGCACAGGTGAAGAATAAGGGCGTGCTCTCGTGGGCGTACACTCACTCCGTGGCGCGAAAACGATGTCCGCCCACTCTAAATGTTACTGCAATGTAAGATCGTGCCCCACAGCTCTGGAGTTCCGCCTCCTCATCCTCCTCAGTGGGCGGAAACGAACGCGAAGGTCCCGCCTCCCTACAAAAGATGGCGCCTCTCCTGATGCTAATGACACATGTGACTTGGCGGAGATGGCGAACGGACGTGAGCAGAAGTGGGAAGGGATGGAGGAGTCAGAGCTCTCCCCCCACGGAAGCGACCCGATCGCCACGGAGCCACCGTTTGGCACCCGGCCTGGAAACCCTCCTACGCTGGAAGAAGCGGAGGATACCCTGAGAGACCTGGCCCGGCACCGGGAGGAGGTCGCCAGGATGGAAGCGAGCTGGCGGGCCCTAAAACTACACTTGGAGCGGCGCCAATCCCTCTTACCCCCTGAAGTGTCTGTACCGGAAGGTGAGGCACCCGTTCCAGTAGAGGAGGCAGTGCGGGCATCCCAGCCCTTGCAATCTGAACCGGTTGACAGTATCTCAGTGGAGGCACCCGTTCCAGTAGAGGAGGCCGTGCGGGCATCCCAGCCCTTGCAATCTGAACTGGTTGACAGTATCTCAGTGGAGGCACCCGTTCCAGTAGAGGAGGCCGTGCGGGCATCCCAGCCCTTGCAATCTGAACTGGTTGCCAGTATCACAGTGGAGGCACCCGTTCCTGCAGAAAACGCCACACCAGCACCCCAGATCCTGCTGTCTGCCCCCGTCGCTGAGGCAGAAGAAGCGACACCCGTCCTCATGGAGGAGGCCGCGCAGGCACCAGAGCTCTACCTGCCTGTACCGGAGCCCCGACCGTCATCTGTTCCAGAGCCGGCTGCTTCCGCCACAGGTGAGCGCCGCCAGGACTGGCGGGCGCCAGGAGAGCTGCCGCAAACCGGACATCGTAAGCTGGCATTTGATGGTGGAGACATGGAGCTGCTGGTGGAGGAGAATTACAACCGGAGTCAGGAGGAAGAGTGGAGACGTCGGGAGCGGGAAGCAGAGCGACAAAGGGAGCAGCGAGAATCCCAAAAGCTTTGGCAACGTCACCTGGAGAAGGACCTGGCAGAGAAGGCACGTATGAGAAAGGATAAAAGTACGGTGAGGGAGCCGCGGCGTAAGGGTGCAGTACGGAACTTTAAGTTAAAAGGTGGTTGGGGCTTCATCCAGGAGCCTGGACTTTATTTAGAAGTCTTTGTAACCCGGCGGGACGTGGAGGCTCACCTCCCAGAAGGACACCCGGGGAGGGACCTGTTGGCAGGAGACTTGGTGACTTACACCCGACACTGGGGTTACAATGGATGGTACGCCCTAAATGTTACCAGGTGCGACCCCTACTCCCCAGAGTGTCAGGAAACTGACAGACCCTCCGAGCCTTCAGCCTCCCCCAACCAGGCCTCTGCACAAGTGCCCACCCCACGCCGTAAATCTCCCCAGCCTCCCTCAGTGGTCTCCTCAGCAGCCCCAGCTATGGACATGATAATGATAGCTGGCCCGTACCCGGCGCCTGTTAGGCCCCCTGGGGTTCGTACAGTCCGGGACATAGGGTTCCAGACCCGGAGGGAGACGAAAGAGGTGGCCACACAGACCCAGATAGCGGGTCACGACGTAACTGTACAGGCCACACGACGTCATCAGGTCTGGGTGGACCCTCCTGTCACGGATGTTTGGCAAGCTCCAGAAGAGTACCAGGTGGTACCTGTAAGAGGCCAGCCAAAGAAGTCTAAATAACCCGGACAGGGTCTCTGTATGTAAATCGTTAAATTATTGATGTACCCGGACGGGTGAATGTTCATAAAGAAGTTTATTTGCCTTAAACCATGTATGTTTGAGTCAGGTGATGTCAGAACATTATTTGCTTTATATACCCAGGTTGGGTAATGGTGTTTCAATGTAATCAAAATGTTGAACTTTGAAGCCATGAACTGTACTGGCTCACAAACTTTTCTGTAAATAGTTGGCACTTCGGTGCTCCATCTTGGTTTTACAAAAAACTTAACTGTGCACTATTTTCAACTACCTCAGAAACTAAAAACCCGTTTGGTGTGGCCGAAAGTGAGGTCTGCTCAAGGAAAGTCTTGCAGCCCACCCAAGACCACAGTTGGAGGTTTGGAGCGGGTCCTCCACAAGCACAAGTAAAGGACACTGTGAAGTTACCCCGGTGGGGGTAGTCCTAAGAAGTCTCAACGAACTTCGGCAGTAATGCTATTTGCACTTTTGTAATGTTATTATTAAAAATTGTATTATGCAACGTTTAACTTGAAGTGTTTCCTGCTTTTTTACTACGTCGCATAGTCCACTCTGCTACATCACTCTGCACCATTGCTCTATCTCACATCTATCTGCCCAGGAAGGATAGCGTGTTACCTGTAGAAGACTTATCACCTACCTGCACTACACCATCCCTTCCAGAGGACCTGCACAGCAGCGCTGGACACCCTGACCAGGTACTACAGGTGGCGTCACGACAAACTACACGAACATTCTATCATCCCCTGGAAATATCCCACATTCCAGTGATCGCCCAGGTCACGGACCGAGCTGTGCTACTCGTGACATCCCCCATAGAAGTCGACGTGATCGGTGCCGAGTACCCCCAAAACCCCTGTCTCTGTGCGACTCAACTTCCCTCACTATGCTGGCACTTTACATTTACAATGCCTCTGGGTTTTTTTTTGGGGGGGTGGGGAACATTCAGACTTTTGCTATGGGGCCCCATGATTTATATGTACGCCCCTGCTGCTGAGGCATGGTATTTAAGGCTGTTAAGGAGCCAACATACATGGACCTTGCCAGCAGCGTCGGACTGGAGTACCTTGGGCCCACCAGAGAAAATATATTCTTGGGGCCCACCATCATACTTCCCAACCTTTGAATAAGGGAAAGAGGGACAAAGGCTGTGGCACGCTGTGCATGCTGCAGAAAATTTTAGGCCATGCCACGTTGCACCACAGACTGTCCAGGAGTTGGTGGATGCTTTAGTCCAGGTGTGGGAGGAGATCCCTCACGAGACCATCCGTCGCGCTCATCAGGAGCATGGCCAGAAGTTGTAGGGAGGTCATACAGCATACCTCCCAAATTTGGAAGACAGGAAAGAGGATTAAAGGCTGCGGCGCGTGTTGCGCGCCGCTGAAAATTTTAGCCCACGCCCCGACAACACCCATTTCACAGCTAATCACACACATATCCTCGCCCCAAGCGTAACCATTTAGCACTGCTGATCACACTGACTGGTAATGAGGGCAACAGTGGCTGGTACTGAGGAAAAGAAAGAAAGAGCAGCGAGAGAGAAAGAACAAACAGAGAAAGAAAGAGAGGAAAGAAAGAAAAGAGAGAAAGAAAGAACAGAGAGAAAAAAGAACAGAGAGCGAGAAGGAAAGAACAGAGAGCGAGAAAGAAAGACTAGAGAGAGAGCCATAGGCGTAGCTAGGGTTTTGGTTTAGTGGGGGCAAAACTTCTGAGTGGGCCCATCATCAGAGAACCTCAGCAAATGACCGCGCTGTTGGCCAAAATAATCTATATATAAAAAGACCAATATTGATATTACCGCCATATGGTCTGTGTTAAATAATACCAGTCCTACAGAACATATAGATTACAGCACAGGTACAGATAATGACTTACCGCTGATGTTCTTTCTAATGGAATTGTTCACTTTTCATGTCTTTTCCATCTGGCCCACACCGACATGACGACTTCTCCAGCCAGGACTCGACTGCACCCCCATTAACCCCTCTCTGACATTAGACGTACTATCCCGTCCATAAAACCCGTGCCATTCTGCCCATGGACGGGATAGTACGTCATAGGCGATCAGCTGCGCTCCTGAGGGGAGCGCAGCTAATCGCCGCCGGGTGTCAGCTGATTATCACAGCTGACACCCGTGACTGTGTGTCAGGAGCGGTCACGGACCGCTCCCGTCACATTAACCCCTAGCACACCGCGATCAAACATGATCGCGGTGTACTGGGGGCACAGGGGAGGATCGCGCAGGGTGGGGGCTCCCTGCGCGCCCCCCTGAGACCCTCAGACCAGCGCGATGTGATCGCGCTGTTCTGAGGGCTTCCTCCCTCCCAGGACCCGGATCCAAGATGGCGCCGGGGTCCTGGAGGGAGGCGGCTTCCTCAGTGCCTGCTGAGAGCAGGCACTGAGAAGCCTGCTGCACTGCCTGAGCGATCGCTGGTGTGACAGTGTGCTGTGCACACTGTCACACCAGCGATTTGATAAAATACAGTGATGTCCCACCCTGGGACAAAGTAAAAAAGTTAAAAAAATAAAAATAAACATGTTATAAAAAAAAATCCAAAATAAATAATAAAAAAAAAAATATTCCCCAATAAATTCATTTCTTCCTTGAAATAAAAAAACCAAAACAATAAAAGTACACATATTTGGTATCGCCGCGTCCGTAACGACCCCCCCTATAAAACTGTCCCACTAGTTAACCCCTTTAGTGAACCCCTTAAAAAAAAAAAAAAAAAACGAAGCAAAAAATCAATGCTTTATCATCATACCGCCGAACAAAAAGTGGAATAACGCGCAATCAAAAAGACCGATATAAATAAACATAGTACCGCTGAAAACGTCATCTTGTCCCGCAAAAAACGAGCCGCCATACAGCATCATCAGCGAAAAAATAAAAAGTTATAGCTCGCAGAATAAAGCGATGCAAAAATAATTATTTTTTATATAAAATTGTTTTTATTCTATAAAAGCGCCAAAACATAAAAAAATGATATAAATGAGGTATCGCTATAATCGTACTGACCCGAAGAATAAAACTGCTTTATCAATTTTACCACACGCGGAACAATAAAAACGCCTCCCCCAAAAGAAATTCATGAATTGCTGATTTTTGTTCATTCTAACCTCCCAAAAATCGAAATAAAAAGCGATCAAAAAATGTCACCTGCTCAAAAATGGTACCAATAAAAACGTCAACTCGTACCGCAAAAAATAAGACCTCACATGACTCTGTGGGCCAAAATATGCAAAAATTATAGCTCTCAAAATGTGTCGATGCAAAAAACTATTTTTGCAATAAAAAGCGTCTTTTAGCGTGACAGCTGCCAATCATAAAAACCCGCTATAAATAGTAAATCAAACCCCCCTTTATCACCCCCTTAGTTAGGGAAAAATAATAAAATTAAAAAAATGTATTTATTTCCATTTTCCCATTAGGGTTAGAGTTGCGGCTAAAGTTAGGGTTAGGGTTGGCGCTAAAGTTAGGATTAGGGTTAGGGTTGGGATTAGGGGTGTGTTAGGGTTAGGTTTGTGGTTAGGGTTGGGACTAGGGTTAGGGGTGTGTTGGGTTAGGGTTGGAGTTAGAATTGGGGGTTTCCGCTGTTTAGGCACATCAGGGGCTCTCCAAATGTGACATGGCGTCTGATCTCAATTCCAGCCAATTCTGCGTTGAAAAAGTCAAACGGTGCTCCTTCACTTCTGAGCTCTGCCATGCGTCCAAACATTAGTTTATCCCCACATATGGGGTATCAGCGTACTCTGGACCACAAGAGTTATTGTGCAATTTGTCCTATTTCTTCTGTTACCCTTGGGAAAATAAAAAACTGGGGGCGAAAATATCATTTTTGTACAAAAAAAAATATTTTTTTGTTTTTACGGCTGTACATTATAAACTTCTGTGAAGCACTTGGGGCTTCATAGCGCTCACCACACACCTAGATAAGTTCCTTGTGGGGTCTATTTTCCAAAATGGGGTTACTTGTTGGGGATTTCCACTGTTTAGGCGCATCAGGGGCTCTCCAAATGCGACATGACGCCCCAGACCATTCCATCAAAGTCTGCAATCCAAAACGTCACTACTTCCCTTCCGAGCCCCAACGTGTACCCATACAGTAGTTTTCTCCCACATATTGGGTATCAGCGTACTCAGGACAAATTGGGCAACAACTTTTGGGGTCCAATTTCTCCTGTTACCCTTGTGAAAATAAAATATTGGGGCGAAAAAATCATTTTTGCAAAAAAAAAAAAGGATTTTTTATTTTTACGGCTGTGCGTTATAAACTTCTGTGAAGCACTTCAGGGTTCAAAGTGCTCACCACACATCTAGATAAGTTCCTTGTGGGGTCTATTTTCCAAAATGGGGTCACTTGTGGGGGTTTCCACTGTTTAGGCGCATCAGGGGCTCTCCAAATGCGACATGACGCACCCAGACCATTCCATCAAAGTCTGCAATCCAAAACGTCACTACTTCCCTTCCGAGCCCCAACGTGTACCCATACAGTAGTTTTCTCCCACATATTGGGTATCAGCGTACTCAGGACAAATTGGGCAACAACTTTTGGGGTCCAATTTCTCCTGTTACCCTTGTGAAAATAAAATATTGGGGCGAAAAAATCATTTTTGCAAAAAAAAAAAAGGATTTTTTATTTTTACGGCTGTGCGTTATAAACTTCTGTGAAGCACTTCAGGGTTCAAAGTGCTCACCACACATCTAGATAAGTTCCTTGTGGGGTCTATTTTCCAAAATGGGGTCACTTGTGGGGGGTTTCCACTGTTTAGGCGCATCAGGGGCTCTCCAAATGCGACATGACGCACCCAGACCATTCCATCAAAGTCTGCAATCCAAAACGTCACTACTTCCCTTCCGAGCCCCGACGTGCGCCCATACAGTAGTTTTCTCCACATATTGGGTATCAGCGTACTCAGGACAAATTGGACAACAACTTTTGGGGTCCAATTTCTCCTGTTACCCTTGTGAAAATAAAATATTGGGGCGAAAAAATCATTTTTGCAAAAAAAAAAAAGGATTTTTTATTTTTACGGCTGTGCGTTATAAACTTCTGTGAAGCACTTCAGGGTTCAAAGTGCTCACCACACATCTAGATAAGTTCCTTGTGGGGTCTATTTTCCAAAATGGGGTCACTTGTGGGGGGTTTCCACTGTTTAGGCGCATCAGGGGCTCTCCAAATGCGACATGACGCACCCAGACCATTCCATCAAAGTCTGCAATCCAAAACGTCACTACTTCCCTTCCGAGCCCTGACGTGCGCCCATACAGTAGTTTTCTCCCACATATTGGGTATCAGCGTACTCAGGACAAATTGGACAACAACTTTTGGGGTCCAATTTCTCCTGTTACCCTTGTGAAAATAAAATATTGGGGGCGAAAAAAATCATTTTTGTAAAAAAAAAAAAGATTTTTTATTTTTACGGCTGTGCGTTATAAACTTCTGTGAAGCACTTCGGGGTTCAAAGTGCTCACCACACATCTAGATAAGTTCCTTGTGGGGTCTATTTTCCAAAATGGGGTCACTTGTGGGGGGTTTCCACTGTTTAGGCGCATCAGGGGCTCTCCAAATGCGACATGACGCACCCAGACCATTCCATCAAAGTCTGCAATCCAAAACGTCACTACTTCCCTTCCGAGCCCTGACGTGCGCCCATACAGTAGTTTTCTCCCACATATTGGGTATCAGCGTACTCAGGACAAATTGAACAACAACTTTTGGGGTCCAATTTCTCCTGTTACCCTTGTGAAAATAAAATATTGGGGGCGAAAAAATCATTTTTGTAAAAAAAAAAAGGATTTTTTATTTTTACGGCTGTGCGTTATAAACTTCTGTGAAGCACTTCGGGATTCAAAGTGCTCACCACACATCTAGATAAGTTCCTTGTGGGGTCTATTTGTCAAAATGGGGTCACTTGTGGGGGGTTTCCACTGTTTAGGTGCATCAGGGGCTCTCCAAATGTGACATGACGCCCCCAGACCATTCCATCAAAGTCTGCAATCCAAAACGTCACTACTTCCCTTCCGAGCCCCGACGTGTGCCCATACAGTAGTTTTCGCCCACATATTGGGTATCAGTGTACTCAGGACAAATTGGACAACAACTTTTGGGTTCCAATTTCTTCTGTTACCCTTGTGAAAATAAATATTGGGGGCGAAAAAATCATTTTTTGTAAAAAAAAAAAAAGATTTTTTATTTTACGGCTGTATGTTATAAACTTTAGTGAAACACCTGGGGGTTCAAAGTTCTCACCACACATCTAGATAAGTTCCTTGAGGGGTCTAGTTTCCAAAATGGTGTCATTTATGGGGGTTTCCACTGTTTAGGCAGATCAGGAGCTCTCCAAACACGACATGGCGTCCAGCCAATTCTGCGTTGAAAAAGTCAGACGGCGCTCCTTCCCTTCCAAACTCTGCCATGCACCCAAACAGTGGTTTACCCCACATATGGGGTATCAGCGCACTCAGGACAAATTGCACAATAACTTTTGGAGTCTTGTTACCCTTGGAAAAATAAAAATTGGGGTGAAAAGATCATTTTTGTGGAAAAAATTGATTTTTAAATTTTACGGCTCTACGTTATAAACTTCTGTGAAGCACTTCGGGGTTCAAAGTGCTCACCACACATCTAGATAAGTTCCTTGTGGGGTCTATTTTCCATAATGGGGTCACTTGTGGGGGGTTTCCACTGTTTAGGCGCATCAGGGGCTCTCCAAATGCGACATGACGCACCCAGACCATTCCATCAAAGTCTGCAATCCAAAACGTCACTACTTCCCTTCCGAGCCCTGACGTGCGCCCATACAGTAGTTTTCTCCCACATATTGGGTATCAGCGTACTCAGGACAAATTGAACAACAACTTTTGGGGTCCAATTTCTCCTGTTACCCTTGTGAAAATAAAATATTGGGGGCGAAAAAAATCATTTTTGTAAAAAAAAAAAGGATTTTTTATTTTTACGGCTGTGCGTTATAAACTTCTGTGAAGCACTTCGGGATTCAAAGTGCTCACCACACATCTAGATAAGTTCCTTGTGGGGTCTATTTGCCAAAATGGGGTCACTTGTGGGGGGTTTCCACTGTTTAGGTGCATCAGGGGCTCTCCAAATGTGACATGACGCCCCAGACCATTCCATCAAAGTCTGCAATCCAAAACGTCACTACTTCTCTTCCGAGCCCCGACGTGTGCCCATACAGTAGTTTTCGCCCACATATTGGGTATCAGTGTACTCAGGACAAATTGGACAACAACTTTTGGGTTCCAATTTCTTCTGTTACCCTTGTGAAAATAAAATATTGGGGGCGAAAAAATCATTTTTGTAAAAAAAAAAAAAAAAAGATTTTTTATTTTACGGCTGTATGTTATAAACTTTAGTGAAACACCTGGGGGTTCAAAGTTCTCACCACACATCTAGATAAGTTCCTTGAGGGGTCTAGTTTCCAAAATGGTGTCATTTATGGGGGTTTCCACTGTTTAGGCAGATCAGGAGCTCTCCAAACACGACATGGCGTCCAGCCAATTCTGCGTTGAAAAAGTCAGACGGCGCTCCTTCCCTTCCAAACTCTGCCATGCACCCAAACAGTGGTTTACCCCCACATATGGGGTATCAGCGCACTCAGGACAAATTGCACAATAACTTTTGGAGTCTTGTTACCCTTGGAAAAAAAAATTGGGGTGAAAAGATCATTTTTGTGGAAAAAATATGATTTTTAAATTTTACGGCTCTACGTTATAAACTTGTGTGAAGCACTTGGGGGTTCAAATTGCTCATCAAAAATCTAGATAAGTTCCTTAGGGGGTCTAGTTTCCCAAATGGGGTCATTTGTGGGGGTTTCCACTGTTTAGGCACATCAGGGGCTCTCCAAATGCAACATGGCATCCAAACTCAATTCCAGCCAATTTTGGTTGGAAAAAGTCAAATGGTGCTCCTTCCATTCCGAGCTCTGCCGTGCGCCCAAACAGTGGTTCCCCCCAACATATGGGGTATCAGCGTACTCAGGACAAATTGTACAACAACTTATGTGGTCCAATTTCTCCTGTTACCCTTGGGAAAATAAAAAATTAGTGACTAAAAGATAATTTTTGTGGGAAAAAAATAGGATTTTTTTTTTTCATGCCCGGGCATTATAAACTTGTGTGAAGCATTTGGGGGTTCAAAGTGCTCACCAAAGATCTAGATAAGTTCCTTAGGGGGTCTAGTTTCCAAAATGGGGTCACTTGTGGGGGGTTTCCACTGTTTACGCTCATCTGGGGCACTGCAAACGGAACATGACCCCCATTAACGTCTGCATTCCAAAACGTTACTACTTCCTTTCCAAGCCCTGCCGTGCGCCCAAACAGTTTCCCCCCCCCACATAGGGGTATCAGCGTTCTCAGGACAAATTGGACAACAACTTTTGGGGTCCAATTTCCTTGGGAAAATTCAAAAATTTGGGACTAAAAAATCATTTTTGTGGAAAATTGATTTTTTTTTTTTCACACCCAGGCTTTATAAACTTTTGTGAAACACTTGAGGGTTCAAAGTGCTCACAACAGATCTAGATAAGTACCTTAGGGGGTCTAGTTTCCAAAATGGTGTCACTTGTGGGGAGTTTCCACTGTTTAGGCGCATCAGGGGCTCTCCAAACGCGAAATGGCATCCAATCTAAATTCCAGCCAATTTTAGTTTGAAAAAGTCAAACGTCGCTCCTTCCCTTACGAGCTCTGCCGTGTGCCCAAACAGTGGTTTTCCCCCACATATGGGGTATTGGCGTACTCAGGAGAAATTGCATAACAACCTTATCTGTCCATTTTCTCCTTTTACCCTTGTGAAAATAAAAAAAAAAGTTTGTAAAAGATCATTTTTGTGGCTAAAAAGTAAAATATTCATTTTTTCCTTCCACGTTGCTTTAGTTACTGTGAAGCACCTGAAGGGTTAATAAACTTCTTGAATGTGGTTTTGAGTACCTTGAGGGGTGCAGTTTTTAGAATGGTGTCACTTTTGGGTATTTTCTGCCATATAGACCCCTCAAAGTGACTTCAAATGTGAGGTGGTCCCTAAAAAAAATGGCTTTGTAAATTTTGCTGTAAAAATGAGAAATCGCTGGTCAAATTTAACCCTTATAACTTCCTAACAAAAAAAAATTTTGGTTCCAAAATTGTGCTGATGTAAAGTAGACATGTGGGAAATGTTATTTCTTAACTATTTTGTGTGATATATTTCTCTGTTTTAAGGGAATAAAAATTCAAAGTTTGAAAATTGCAAAATTTTAAACATTTTCGCCATATTTGCGTTTTTTTCAAAAATAAACGCAAGTTATATCGAAGAAATTTTACCACTAACATGAAGTACAATATGTCACGAGAAAACAATGTCAGAATCGCGAAGATCCGTTGAAGCGTTCCAGAGTTATAACCTCATAAAGAGACAGTGGTCAGAATTGTAAAAATTGGCCCGGTCATTAATGTGCAAACCACCCTTGGGGGTGAAGGGGTTAAAAAAAAATAAAAAAAATACTCACCTCCCGGCTCCTGTGCTGCTCACTGTTCTCCCTCTCAGCGTCTGACAGCGGGCGCCGGCAGGTGATGTTATTGCGCCCGCTGTCATACGCTGAGGGGGATTATGGGAGAGAAGGAGCGCTGGCTCCTTCTCTCTCTATGCGGTCAGCTTTATCGGCTGGATGCCGATACAGCTGACCCTCCGATGACGGGTGGGGGGCCCACTGCTGGCACCGGGCCCCCCCAACGCCTGTTCAGGCCCCATAGCTTCCGGGCGGCAGAGCAGGGAGAGCGATTCTCCCTGCTCTGCCGCAGAATGTAACTGTATCGTAGCTCCGGGTGGGCCCCTCAGAGCGCGGGCCCCGGGGCCACCGCCCCCTCTGCCCCGCGACCTATCCTTTCAAATCAGGGCCCACCACGCAGGAGCTGGGGCCCACCATAGGTTTCTCCGGTGTCCCGGTGCCTCAGTCCGACCCTGCTTGCCAGCCTGATAATACCAGGCCACAGCAGTCTGTTTATCTTTGCTGGTTAACAAAAATAGGGGATCCCCTCGAAAAAAAATTGGCGTGGGGTCCCCCCTATTTTTGTTAACCAGCCAGATGAAGCAGACTGCTGAGGCCTGGTTTTTCAGGCTGGTAATGAGCCAATATCCATGGACCTTGCCAGCCTGATAATACCAGGCCACAGCAGTCTGCTTAGCTTGGCTGGTTAACAAAAATAGGGGATCCCCTCGAAAAAAAAAAACGGCGTAGGGGTCCCCCTATTTTTGTTAACCAGACAAGTAAAATGCAGACTGCTGCGGCCTGGTATTAAAAGACTGTCAAGGCCCATGGATTTTGGCCCTCAACAGCCTGATAATACCAGGCTACAGCAGCCCTACATTTGGCGCATCAAAAGATGTGCCAATTGTGGCACTTTACCCGGCTCTTCCCACTGCCCTGTAGCGGTGGCAAGTGGGGTAATAAGGGGTTAATGTCACCGTTGATTGCACGGTGAGAATAAGCCCGGTTAATAATGGAGGTGTCAATAAGACACCGATCCATTATTAATCCCAAAGTTTTTAAATGTATAAAAAAAAAGACACAGCAAGAAAAAAGTATTTTAATGAAATAAAAGAGACAACACAGTTTTCATTTCTTTTATTATACTCTCATTCCTGCGACGCCATCGATCTCCTGTAAAAAAAGGAAAAAAACAAACCAACAGTATACCACCTGTCCGACGCAGTCCATAGTAACGACTGTCCCACGACGATCCAGCTCTGCTACATCGGAATGACAGAACACAACAGAGGAAAAATAAACGAATAAATACCCAAAGATGTAAATGTAAAAAATATACAATTTTATTGGTAAATACATAAAACAGGGGTAAGGAAACAAGGGGGTAGAGGAGTCAATTGACCTTACGCCAAATGTTGGACAGGGGACAGCAGGAGTCAATTGCTTAACCAGTATTGTATTGAAAAGGAGGGATAATGCAGAAAAATATTCATATATGTTGGACATTTACAGAAATATTGCACTAATCCCAACAAAGAATCTTTACTAATAGTAAACATGTGCTAATATGGCTATAATGGCATTGATGTATCACAAAGCATATTTATGGTTAACAATGCAGATCACAGTGATCATAAGCAATGTGGATATATTGCACATCAACATAGTCAGAAAATATAGATCGCAATAGCCATAGGTAGCGTGGACAGACTAAATGTCAGCAGGATAGGCATGATCCATGATTCAATATAGTAGCTAACACAAATTACCTTAGCACATGTACAGCAGTGACAACCCGGTGCGCCCTCCGGTGCGGTCTGGTCCGCGATCATCTAAAAAACCAAGAGATATGAACTTTCATCCATATAAACGGATGCAATATAAATCCCCTGAAGTGAGAAAACATGACAATAAGGTAATTAATCTTAGCTCCCATGTCTTAACCAATACTGACTTGGCATTATTGTCTAGAGGTCTAACTTTCTCCCCAAAATCCAGATTTGACACATTTACAGCAATTAAGGACCTACACTTATTTGCTCGATCTCTAATGTTTAAAAGATATTTTCATAACCCTCATTTACAAAATCTGTTCTCTACAGAGAAGGAACAGATAGCATTACAAGATCTGGAGGAGCTTGCCATTGAACACGAACTTGGAGAAGGAGGTAAGATTCCTTCACAAATTAGGGTTAAATCCAAAAAATTTCCCCCACTAACATCCTGCGCACCAATCGATCTCTTTGTCCAGGTCGTTACTAGGGAATTCATGAATGTCCCGAGGGGTATTGTCAACGATAACTTAACCAGAGATGAGCTGATAGATTGGACGTCCTGCGGGACCTCCCGGATGTGGTGCTAAAGCCAGCTGACAAGGGGGGTAATATAGTTATATGGCCTAAGTCCCTCTATGAAAAAGAGGCATTTAGGCAACTTAATAATACCAATTGCTATAAACGTCTTACGTTTAACCCCTTGTCATCTTTTGTGATCAAATTAAAGAAAATATTAGATTCAGCGGTACACCATGGCACTATCACAAAGGATCTGGCCTTGGCACTACAGGTGCATGAACCAACTATTTCAACTTTGTACCTATTACCTAAAATACATAAGAACCGGGAGGTTCCCCCAGGATGTCCAATCATATCTGGCTCTGGTAACTATTTGGAGAAAGTCAACCATTGGATTGACTCTAAGCTCCAACCCCTCGTTGAGAGTTTACCATCATTCCTTTTGGACACCGGGGAGTTCCTGAAGAGGGTTGATGGTCTCCATGTGGATAAGGACACTTTACTAGTGACAGGTGATGTAGAATCTTTATACACCAATATTAAACACACAGATGGGCTGGCGGCTACCAGCTATTTTCTAAAAATGTCCAGTTTTCCTGTGGACATCATCTGCCTGATCCTGGAACTCCTTGAATTTTCGTTAACCCATAATTTCTTTACTTTCAAGGGGTCCTTCTACCTACAGCTCCAGGGCACAGCTATGGGGGCTTCCTTTGCCCTGCATACGCCAACTTGTTCCTGGGGCTGTGGGAGAGGGACCTCCCCTGCCAGATCCTGGTTCATCGATGGACCGCATCCCTTTTTGGATGCGGTACATCGATGACATTTTCATGATCTGGCAGGGTAATGATATTGAACTAAGTTCATTTATTGATATGATCAACACCAATGATAAAAACATTTATATTACACATCAGAGTGACGCGAACAAAATTAGTTTCCTGGATGTACTGGTCTGGAGGGACTCTCATGACTCTCTCCAGACTAGCATCTTTAGGAAACCTACATCTACCAATATGTTGCTTCACGCCTCCTCCGCGCATCCAAGGCCTTTAATTAATTCCATCCCTGTAGGACAATTTCTGCGCTTGCGCAGAATTTGTTCTAATGAAGTTGACTTTGAATTACAGGCAACTGAACTCTGTAACAAATTTCATGAACGTGGTTATAGTAGACGGGCCATTAAACGAGCCTACAATAGGGCAAAATGGACTACCCGTCATTCTCTCCTATATAAAAACAAAGAGAGGAAAATTGATAACATCCCAAGGTTCATTACGACCTATCACGCACAATTTGCTAGGATGAAAGAATGCCTGCACAAAGCCTGGCCCATTCTTCAAACTGACTCCATCTTAAATCAAATTCTCCCGAACAGGCCTAGTATCACTGTGAGACGCTCTAGGAACCTTAGGGACCATTTGGTCCCTAGTCATTATAGATCTGACCCCAAGTCTGGTCTTTTCAACCAGGGTCCCTCTAGGTGTGGTAGTGCTCCTTGTGGTCGGTGCGTCGCCTGCCCCAACATGGACCGCACAAAAGTATTTTGTAATTCCTCAGGGACAAGGGAATTTGATATCAGAAGTTACATATCTTGTACCTCTCGATATGTTGTCTATTTTGCCCTTTGTCCCTGTAACCTTATCTACATAGGGATGACGACTCGACAATTTAAAGTTCGTATTCGCGAACATGTATTGGGCATACAGGCGGCGGCCGACAATGATGATCCTACCACACTTAGAACCATACCGAGACACTTTAAAATCCATCACGGATGCGACAGCTCGTTGATTCGATTTAGGGGCATTGATATAATCGAACCGGGCATACGCGGTGGTAATTTAAGCCAAAAATTGGCACAGCGTGAAACACGCTGGATATGGACCTTGGATACTGTCCATCCGAAAGGACTGAATGAGTCCATTAGTTTTGTTCCGTTTCTTTAAATCAAGTGCTGGTATTTGACTTTATTTCTTATGTTGTGGTGTTTCGTTGATTTTTACTGTTTTTATTCTATTGGGGAGGGCGCACCGGGTTGTCACTGCTGTACATGTGCTAAGGTAATTTGTGTTAGCTACTATATTGAATCATGGATCATGCCTATCCTGCTGACATTTAGTCTGTCCACGCTACCTATGGCTATTGCGATCTATATTTTCTGACTATGTTGATGTGCAATATATCCACATTGCTTATGATCACTGTGATCTGCATTGTTAACCATAAATATGCTTTGTGATACATCAATGCCATTATAGCCATATTAGCACATGTTTACTATTAGTAAAGATTCTTTGTTGGGATTAGTGCAATATTTCTGTAAATGTCCAACATATATGAATATTTTTCTGCATTATCCCTCCTTTTCAATACAATACTGGTTAAGCAATTGACTCCTGCTGTCCCCTGTCCAACATTTGGCGTAAGGTCAATTGACTCCTCTACCCCTTGTTTCCTTACCCCTGTTTTATGTATTTACCAATAAAATTGTATATTTTTTACATTTACATCTTTGGGTATTTATTCGTTTATTTTTCCTCTGTTGTGTTCTGCTTCTAGCGAATATCCCCTATAATTATCCATACAACTAGGCACATATTATGATTTAAGTTTACTTAATTTTATGTTGTCCATATAGTTGTATTTATTCATGAAGTGGTATCATACATCGGAATGACAGGCAGAGGCTGTCATCCCGGCGCAGCACAGCTGATTACCTGCTTCCCCGGCGGTGACGTCATCGGACTGACTGCTTTACGGCCGGGATTACCCAGCAGTCACTGCAGTTATCGCGAGAAACTGCATGTGACCGCCGGGGAAAGATGATGGCGGCCATCAACCAGTCCAGGCCGTGACCACCGGAGATCTTCTGCCAGGTAAGTGCCGCTGACTCCTGACAGACCCGACCGACGGACACTCACAGTGACAGTGACAATTCCGGTATACGATATATGGGAAATATCGAAAGTCAATATCGAAAGTCCGATACAGCTAATATCGGCCGATACCCGATACTTGCGGTATCGTATCGCTCAACACTACTCATCAGACCAAAGCACAGATTTCCACTGGTCTATTGTCCATTCCTTGTGTTCTTTAGTCAAAACAAGTCTCTTCTGCTTGTTGCCTGTCCTTAGCAGTGATTTCCTAGCAGCTATTTTACCTTGAAGGCCTGCTGCACAAAGTCTCATCTTAACAGTTGTTGTAGAGATGTGTCTGCTGCTAGAACTCTGTGTGGCATTGACCTGGTCTCTGATCTGAGCTGCTGTTAACCTGCGATTTCTGAGGCTGGTGACTCGGATAAACTTATCCTCAGAAGCAGAGGTGACTCTTGGTCTTCCTTTCCTGGGGCGGTCCTCATGTGAGCCAGTTTCTTTGTAGCGCTTGATGGTTTTTGCAACTGCACTTGTGGACAATTTCAAAGTTTTCCCAATTTTTCAGACTGACTGACCTTCATTTCTTAAAGCAATGATGGCCACTCGTTTTTCTTTACTTAGCTGCTTTTTTCTTGCCATAATACAAATTCTAACAGTCTATTCAGTAGGACTATCAGCTGTGTATCCACCAGACTTCTGCACAACACAACTGATGGTCCCAACCCCATTTATAAGGCAAGAAATCCCACTTATTAAACCTGACAGGGCACGCCTGTGAAGCGAAAACCATTTCCTGTGACTACCTCTTGAAGCTCATGAAGAGAATGCCAAGAGTGTGCAAAGCAGTCATCAAAGCAAAAGGTGGCTACTTTGAAGAACCTAGAATATAAGACATATTTTCAGTTGTTTCACACTTTTTTGTTAAGTATATAATTCCACATGTGTTAATTCATAGTTTTGATGCCTTCAGTGTGAATGTATAATTTTCATAGTCATGAAAATACAGAAAAATCTTTGAATGAGAAGGTGTGTCCAAACTTTTGGTCTGTACTGCACATATCCCATATGTGAGGAAAAACTACTGTTTGGGTGCAAAACAGGGCTCAGAAAGGAGTGACATTTTGGAACGCAGACTTTGATTGAACTGTCTGCAGGTATAAGGTCGTATTTAGAGAGCCCCTGATGTGACTAAACAGTGGGAACTGCACAGAAGTGGGAAATGGGTAAAAATGGCACCAAATTTGTCCCACAATTTCTGCAGAATGTAGAAATACCCTATATGTGGCTGTACAGTACTGCTTAGCCATATGGCGAGACTCGGGAGCAATGGAGCGTTATTTGCTTCCTGGTGCGCAGATTTTCCTAGAATAGTTTGGGGACGCCATATACAGCGTCCATAATTGCTAGATGAGCAGAATCCCCCGTCAAGTGACCCTATTTTGGAAGTTATACCCCTTTGGAAATGTATCTACAGGTGAAGTGACGATTTTTACTTCATAGGTGTTTTCCATAAACAAGCAGCAGTGGATATTACGGAGTGAAAATTGTAAACTGCTATTGTACTGACCACTACGTTATAGTGACCAGTATGTTGTGCCCAGGTCATGCACTTGCAAATTAGGCGAGCTCTCATTGCTACAGAAATGCCTAACATGTTAACACTAACTGAGGTTTAGTCACACTGTGATGCTCAGAAGAGAGGGGTCCTTTGGATTTTGGAGTGCAGAATTTGCTGAATTTGTTTTGAACAGGCGAGTAGCCATTTAGCTTTTCCAGATTCTTTTTACAAGTAATGTGGAAGCCCCCCATATTTACGTTAACAGATGAAGGACTTGAGTGGGGACTTGCTTTTTTGTGGATTGAGTTGATGCTTTTATTGGGAACATTTTATATAACATTTTGGATCATATTTATCCAGCACTCTACGTTGAACTCTACCATCAGGGTTTCCAGCTAGATCTCGGAGTGACGTGATTCAGATGAAACCCCCCAATGGAGCCACTCACTATAATGAGGCAGCAGAGTTACTCTGGACTCCGTCTAGCCTCTGTTCAGCATTGTCCCTTTTTCAGAAGTGCACAAAACTGTGGAGGACCGCGCTTTTATGAGCACCTAAAAAGATGGACACCGCCGGATCACAGGCCAGACGGCGTCCACATTGCCTCATTATAAGGAATCTTCCACCTGGGGTTCCAGCTAAATCAGGTATTTCAGAGATTTTTCACGGAAACCCCGGTGTAAGAGCTACGCACAGGATAAATATGTGCCTAGCCTCACTGCGATCTCTGGGAGACAAAATGAACAAATCAACAGCAGGTGAAGAATTGGTTCTATTAATTTTTTACCCTGTTCCTCGTGCAGTATAAGTGAATAGACAACTTTATTCTTTGCATAGGTGCGATTAGAGCGATACCAGATTTATAGCTTTTTTATGTTTGGCTGCTTTCACACACACTAAGAAACGCCTTTTTTTGCAGCATCACCATATTTTGTGAGCTATAATTTTTCCTAATTTAAGCCAACAGTTTTGTGAGAGCTTGTTTTTTTTGGGACGAGTTGACGTTTTTATTGGTACCATTTTTGGTCGCATGACATTTTTTGACCGCTCTCTATTCCGATTTTTGGGAGGCAGAATGAAAAAAAATACAGTAATTCAAGAATTGTTTTGTTTTTTTTTTTTTAATGCCACTCCGAGTGCAGTAAAATTGATAAGGCAGTTTTATTCTTCAGGTCAGCATGATTACAGCAATACCTCATTTATATTTGTTTTTATGTTTTGGCACACTTACACAATAAAAACTATTTTATAGAAAAAAATTATTTTTGCATCACTTTATTCTGAGAGTGATTACTTTTTTATTTCTTCGCTGACGGAGCTGTATGGCAGCTTGTTTTTTGTGGGACAAGATGACGTTTTCAGAGATACCATATTTATTCACATTCGTCTTTTTTTATCGCGTTTTATTCCACTTTTTTTCAGGAGTATGATGATAAAGAATTGGTTTTTGTCTAGTTTTTTTTTACGGTGTTCACTAAAGGGGTTAACTTAGTGGGAGAGTTTGATAGGTCAGGACGTACTGGACGCGACAATACCAAAGATGTGTACTTTTTTTTTTCAGAAAAATAATTATTTCTGGGTACAATATATTTTTATTTTTTTTATTATTTTGTGATTTTTTTTTTTTTTTACAAAATTTTTTAACTTTTTTATTTTGTCCCACTATAGAACTTTCACTTTTTGCAGACTGATCACTTGTTTAGCATAGCAAAGCAGCTTTGCTATGCTTTACAAACTGTCAGTGCTGACGTTGTGGGAGGGGCCGATTGGAGAGCAGAGGGGGCTCCCTCCCTCTGCATGCCTGCTAAGTGCTGCAATCGATATTGATCACAGCATTTAGTGGGTTAAAGTGCCACAGGCACCACTCCTGGCACTGAGTACCGGCTGTCAGTTGACAGAATCAGCTGACACCCGGCGGCGATCGCCCACACACAGCCTCCTGATTGCAGGAGATCGCCATGACATATATATACTGCATTGGTCGGGAAGTACTTCCCGACCATGGCGAATATACACTGCACAAAAAAATAAAGGGAACATTCAAATAACACATCCTAGATCTGAATGAATGAAATATTCTCATTGAATACTTTGTTCTGTACAAAGTTGAATGTGCTGACAAAATCACACAAAAATCATCAATGGAAATAAAATTTATTAACCAATGGAGGCCTGGATTTGGAGTCACCCACAAAATTAAAGTGGAATGTAATGTCCTTAAAACAAGTCAAAATGATGCTCAGCAGTGTGTGTGGCCTCCACGTGGCTGTATGACCTCCCTACAATGCCTGGGCATGCTCCTGATGAGGCAACGGATGGTCTCCTGAGGGATCTCTCCTAGACCTGGACTAAAGCATCCGCCAACTCCTGGAAGTCTGTGGTGCAACGTGACGTTGGTGGATGGAGCGAGACATGATGTCCCAGATGTGCTCAATCGGAGCCAGTTCTGGGGAACTGGCGGGCCAGTCCATAGCTTCAATGCCTTCATCTTGCAGGAACTGCTGACACACTCCAGCCACATGAGGTCTGGCATTGTCCTGCATTAGGAGGAACCCAGTGCCAACCGCACCAGTATATGGTCTCACAAGGGGTCTGAGGATCTCATCTCGGTACCTAATGGCAATCAGGCTTCCTCTGGCGAGCACATGGAAGGCTATGTAGCCCTCCAAAGAAATGCCACCCCACACCATTACTGACCCACTGCCAAACCGGTCATGCTGAAGGATGTTGCAGGCAGCAGATTGCTCTCCACAGCATTTCCAGACTCTGTCACGTCTGTCACGTGCTCAGTGTGAACCTGCTTTCATTTGCGAAGACCACAGGGCGCCAGTGGCGAATTTGCCAATCCTGGTGTTCTGTGGCAAATGCCAAGCACACCCATCTGTGGACATCGGGCACTCAGACCATCCTCATGGAGTCGGTTTCTAACTGTTTGTGCAGACACATGCACATTTGTGGCCTGTTGGAGGTCATTTTGCAGGGCTCTGGCAGTGCTTCTCCTGTTCCTCCTTGCACAAAGGCGAAGGTAGCGGTCCTGATGCTGGGTTGTTGCCTTCCTACGGCCCCCTCCACGTCTCCTGGTGTACTGGTCTGTCTCCTGGTAGCGCCTCCAGCCTCTGGACACTACGCTGACAGATGCAGCAAACCTTCTTGCCACAGCTCGCATTGATGTGCCATCCTGGATGAGCTGCAGTACATGAGCCACTTGTGTGGGTTGTAGAGTCCGTCTCATGCTACCACGAGTGTGAAAGCATAACCAACTTTCAAAAGTGACCAAAACATCAGCTAGAAAGCATTGGTACTGAGATGTGGTCTGTGATCCCCACCTGCAGAACCACTCCTTTATTGAGTGTGTCTTGATAATTGCCAATAATTTCCATCTGTTGTCTATTCTATTTGCACAACAGCATGTGAAATTGATTGTCAAACAGTGTTGCTTCCTAAGTGGATAGTCTGATTTCACAGAAGTTTGATTTACTTGGAGTTATACTCTGTTGTTTAAGTGTTCCCTTTATTTTCTTAAGCAGTGTATATTGCAAATGTCGGGAAGGTTTTAAAACGTTTTCAGTAGTTCTTTGTGGTTGTAAATAAAATAGACACAAATTTCCTTTGATTTATTTACATTTCCTCCCCAATATCAACAACAAAAAACCACAACTAGGCCCCATGTGTCACGAAAAAAAGAGTCAAAACATATTGGAATATGTGAATGAAAACATTTTTTACAGCTGTTAAAATCGCATGTACGAAAAAATAATGTGCTTGGTCAAGAATGGGACAAAATTGCCAGGTGTGAACTGGTTAATACGATTGTCAGAACACTTCAGTGAGCACAAATGTTTGCAAAACACTCAAAATAGTGAAAACATACATACAGTGCTATTCACCATTATTGGCACCCTTTCATTTTTTTCATAAACTGTAGAATATCTTCAGAAATATATGGAAATGTACCAAAGTTATAACCTCTGGATTTTTTAATTAGTTGTCCAAACTAATACAACAATAAAACATTGTTCTGCAACAGAATAAACAGCATGTGCAGTAATAATGGCACTCCTAATTAATGCTTGGTTGCACACCCTGTGTACTTTTGGATGTGTGCTTTTGGTCATTGTCTTACTGGAGGACCCATTATCTTCGACTCAAACCAAGTTTTCTTACACTTAATAGGACATTTCACTCTAAAATCGCTTGATAATTCTCAGATTTCATGATACAATCAAGGCCTTCAGTAATAGACACAGCAAAACAACCTCACAGCATTTTGGATCCTCCACCATGCTTAACTATTGGTAGGGTGTTCTATCCTAATAAGCTTTATTGCGCCATCTGTAAACAAACTGTTGATTTGCATTGCCAATTTTTGTTTCATCTGTAGACAGAACATTTTCCCAGAAGGATTGTGGTTTGTCAAGGTACTCTTTGGCAAAGATCCTTTTTATGTCTTTTCTTCAGCAATGGTTTCTTCCTTGGCCTTTGCCCATAAAGCTCTGCTTGGTTTTGTGTGTGGCGTATGGTACTTGTTGTAACCATGACCCAGGACTGTTCCATTTTGGCCTTCAGGTCTTTGGATGTTTGATATGGTGTTTTTTCCTCCATTCGCACCAACCTTTGAAGACATCTCTTATCAATTTTCCTCTTCCCTCCACGTCCAGGGAGGTTCTTGATGGTACCATGCTTGGCAAACTTCTTAATAACATTGCACACTGTTGAAACTGGGATACCAAGGTGTTTGCAGATGACCTTATACTCTTTGGAAGTCTTGTGTTTGCTAATAATAGCAGTTCTGATATCTTCAGACAGCTCTTTTGTCTTCACCATTGTGACAAAGGAACAGGCCCTTCCATGTGGCTTTTTAAAACAATGAAGTCATCATTCATTGGCTAATTCATGTCACATGGGCACCAACAATTAGTCACAGTTGATTCTCATTTGTAAATTACCACAGGCAAGTCAAAATGTATTTCTATATTAATTTAACGTAAATTGTACCAATACCAGTGTCACAGCAAGCTTTATGTTTTTCTATTTTTCCCTCCCATTGTTTTTTGTTTTAAATTATTATCATTTGCTCTTTTGTATTTAACACCCCTTAACGACCAGGGGTATTTTTGGTTTTGCATTTTCATTTTTTGCTCCCCTTCTTCCTTGAGCCATAACTTTTTTATTTTTTGGTTAAAATGGCCATGTGAGGGCTTGTTTTTTGCGGGACTAGTTGTACTTTTGAATGACACCATTGGTTTTACCATGTCATGTAATAGAAAATGGGAAAAAAATCCAAGTGCGATGAAATTGCAAAAAAAGTGCAATCCCACACTTGTTTTTTGTTTGGCTTTTTTACTAGGTTCATTAAATGCCATTTTGATTCTCCAGGTCACTAAGAGTTCATAGACAACAAACATCTATAGGTTCTTTTTTTATCTAAGTGGTGAAAAAAATTCCAAAGTTTGTAAAAAAAAAAAAAAGTTGCCATTTTCTGAGACCCATAGCGTCTCCATTTTTCAGGATCTGGGGCTGGATGAGGGCTTATTTTTTGCATGCCGATCTGACATTATACCATTTTTGTGCAGATATGTTCTTTTGATTGCCCGTTATTGCATTTTATTGCAATGTTGCAGCGACCAAAAAAAAATGTAATTCTGGCATTTCAATTTTTTTTCTCGCTACACCATTTACCGATTGGATTAATTCTTTTTATATATTGATAGATCGGGTGATTCTGAAATCGGCTATGCAAAATATGTGTATATTTGATTTTTTTTATTGTTTTATTTTGAATGGGGCGAAAGGGGGGTGATTTGAACTTTTACATTTTTTTATTTTTTAATATTTTTAAAAACATTTTTTTTTTTTACTTGCTTCAGTAGTATCCATGGGAGCATTGAAGCTGCAGTTGTCTGATCACCTCTGCTACATAGAGCAGGGCTGCAGCCCTGCTCTATGTAGCAGGTATGCTCACTTGCTATGAGCACCGACCACCAGGCGGTGCTCATAGCGATCCAGCAATGACAACTAAAGGGGTCTTCTGCTGGCCCCAGGTTGTCATGCCAACCCATCGGCGACCTGCGGTTATGTGACACGGGCGCCCATGGGAGGAGGGAATGACGCGCTTCCTGCGCGTGCATGTTAAATGCCGCTGTCAGAGTTTGACAGCATCATTTAACATGTTAACAGCCATGGGTGAATCGTGACTCCACCCACATGTTCCGGGCACATGTCAGCTTTACAGATCAGCTGTTATGTGCCGGAAAAGGTGCGGGCTCATCGCCGGAGCCCGCACCAAATAGGGGGAGGTGTCAAAGGACGGATTGGGCTTCCATAACACCTCAGCAGTGCCACAGGGTGATCGCCTCCATGCCACACCGCACTCATGCAGTAATTGATGCAAAAATTGATGCAAAACGAGCCCCGAACAAGTATTAAGTGCATTTACTGAACATACATTTCAGTAGGCCAACATTTCGGATTTTAAAATAATTTTTTCAAGCTGGTGTTATAAAGTATTCTAATTTACTGAGATAATGACTTTTGGGTTTTCATTGGCTGTAAGCCATAATCATCAACATTAACAGAAATAAACACTTGAAATAGATCACTGTTTGTAACGACTCTATATAATATATGAGGCTCACTTTATGTTTTGAAGAACTCAAATAAATTAACTTTTTGATGATATTCTAATTTTGTGAGAAGCAACATTAAATGCGCCACCCTGACACTGTCTGTAGGTTACTGTGCACAATCCTGCTGACAGGTTCACTTTAACAAGAGAGAGAGAGAATGAGAGAGAAAATGGAGAGAGATGAGAGAGAGAGAAAAATGAGAATGAGAGAGAAGAGAATGAGAGAGAGAATGAGAGAGAATGAGAGAGAGAGAATGAGAGAGAGAATGAGAGGAGAAGAGAGAGGAGAATGAGAAAGAGAGAGAGAATGAGAAGAGAGAGAAAGAAGAGAGAGAATGAGAGAGAGAATGAGAAAGAGAGAGAGAGAAAGAATGAGAGAGAGGAATGAGAGAGAGAGGAATGAGAGAGAGAGAATGAGAGAGAGAGAATAAATGAGAGAGAGAATGAGAGTGAGAATGAGAGAGAATGAGAGAGAGAATGAGAGAGAGAGAATGAGAGAGAAAGAATGAGAGAGAATGAGAGAGAGAATGAGAGAGAGAGAGAATGAGAGAGAGAATGAGAGAGAGAGAGAATGAGAGTGAGAATGAGAGAGAATGAGAGAGAGAGAGAGAGAGAGAGAGAGAGAATGAGAGAGAGAATGAGAGAGAATGAGAGAGAGAGAATGAGAGAGAGAGAAAGAATAGAGAGAGAGAATGAGAGAGAGAATGAGAGAGAGAGAATGAGAGAGAGAGAATGAGAGAGAAAGGAATGAGAGAGAGAGATAATGAGAGAAAGAGAGAATGAGAGAGAATGAGAGTGAGAATGAGAGTGAATGAGAGAGAGAATGAGAGAGAGAGAATGAGAGTGAGAATGAGAGAGAGTGAGAGAGAGAATGAGAGAGAAAGGAATGAGAGGAATGAGAGCGAATGAGAGAGAGCGAATGAGAGAAAAAATGAGAGAGCGCGAATGAGAGAGAGAGAATGAAAGAGTGAGAATGAGAGAGAGAGAATGAGAAAGACAGAATGAGAGAGAAAATGAGAGAGAGATTTTTCTTTTCTTAGCAGTTCGAGAATCCAGTTCAGGTAGTGTTCCGGTACCGAACAAAACGTTTTTAAAAGTTTGGGTCGGGTACCAGAACATGAACTACCACCAGTCCGCCCATCCCTAATTATAAGCATTTATATTATTATTATGGTTTAGGATTATAATCTAAATGAATCCTAAAGGCTATGTTGCAATGAGGTGTTCCCACTGTGTCCCACTGTGTCATAATTTGACTCTGGATACAAATTAAAATGAAAATAAGGACCAAGTTCTAGAGGAATGGATTTCTAATGGGATACTAGATTAACACAAGTTTCTAGGAAGCACAAAATATTTCTCACCTGGAGTTTCAGGCTTGGTAGATATCCTATAACTGGGAAGAAAAAAGAAATTGCAGTTAGGGCAAATACAGCTCAAGTTATTGTTCAAATGGTCAATTGTGAACATATACAATAAGTACCGTATTTTCCGGCATATAAGATGACTTTTTAACCCCTGAAAATCTTCTTAAAAGTCGGGGGTTGTCTTATACGCCGGGTACAGACCAATCTGCATATGGTGGGGGAGTGGTCTCGATGACGAAGGGAGGGGGGCGTCTCAGCGGGAAGGTGTTGGATAACCCATCGTATCAGCGGTGCTTTCTGCGGGTCTAGGTGCTGGGGCGGCGGCTCCTCTTTGTGCAGCATGGGGGCTCTGTGCTGGGGGGCGGCGGTGGCTCTTTGTGCAGAGTCAGGGCTCTGCCGGCATTTCCTCAAACCCCGGAGGCCCTGGCAGCTCCATTGCTGCGATGCGGTGGCCTCCGAGAAAATGGCCGCTGCTTGCTCAGATTCAGATCTCGTTTCAAGATCTCGGGAGATGAGATCTGAAACTGAGCATGCACCGCCCTCAGCGGCCATTTTCCTGGAGACCACCGCATCGTAGCAATGGAGCTGCCGGGGCCTCCGGGGTTTGAGGAAATGCCGGCAGAGCCCCGACTCTGCACAAAGAGCAACCACCGCCGTCCCCCAGCACAGAGCCCCCACGTTGCACAAAGAGGAGCAGTCGCCGCCCCTCAGCACAGAGCCCCCATGCTGCACAAAGAGCAGCCGCCGCAGCCCCCCCAGCACCTAGACCCACAGAGAGCACCGCTGATACGATGAAGTATCCAACACCTTCCCTCTGAGACACCCCCTCCCTTCGTCATAGGGGCCACTCCTCCCACCATATGCAGATTGGTCCGCACCCGGCGTATAAGAAGACCCCTCCACTTTTAAGAAGATTTTATATTTTGACTGGAAAAGTTGGGGGGTCGTCTTATACGCCCAGTCGTCTTATACGCCGGAAAATACAGTATGTGATACACTGCCGATGTCATGTATAGTGTACAGTTCCTATAGCGTCTTGTGCTTGGGTGCGAGGAAAACACAGGAGACATAGGTTGAAATGAAATGACTTGTATTACTTCATACAAGCATGCGGAAAAGGTCACACAGTTTGCAGGAACAGCGACAGGAGACACAGCAGGCCAGAGTAACTTCAAGCACTACAATAACTCTCCAAAGCAGGTTCAGGATCTCTTCTCTGTACCGTAATTCCTCTGCAAACATGGATTCACCAAACAGCAGGTTTCCAGAGTCCAAAAGTGTTCCAAGGTTCCTCAGTAGGGAATAGCTGGAGTACAAGTCCAAGGCTTCCAGGAGTCAGGTCACAGACTGACTGAGGCTTGATTCAGGAGCACTGATTGTTCAGCTGAGGCTGCTTAAGAAGCAAGAGGGAAGAATCAGGGCGGGAACATGAAAACTGGAAACTCCATATTAACTGAGGGCAAGAGCTGCAGAAAGACAGAAAGCAAAATGGCCGACGGAAAACTGAGTTTCAAGGAACATGTCAACAGAGACAAAGAACCTTACATTACTCCCCCCTTAGGGACAACCTCCGGATGACCTCAGACCAGGCTTGTCAGGGTACCTCTGATGAAACTGGCGGAGCAGGCGAGGAGCATTTACATTATTGACTGGTTCCCATGAGTTGTCCTCCACTGGGTAGCCCTGCCATTTAATCAAATATTGCAACTGATTTCTGTACAACCTGGAATCTAGAATCCTTTCCACCATAAATTCTTCCTGACCATCGACCAGCACTGGGTCAGGGCAAGGAGAAGAACGTCCAGGAAACGTATTGGGTGTTGCAGCCTTTAGTAGGGATACATGAAAGACAGGGTGGATTCTCATAGTTCTGGACAGTTGAAGACGACAAGCAACAGCACTTATAATCTTATTGATCTTATAAGGTCCAATGTACTTATGTCCCAATTTAGATGATGGAATCTTTAATTTAAGATTTCTGGTTGACAGCCAGACCAAATCTCCTACCTTGAAAGCTGGTGCAGGTTTACGAAATTTATCTGCTGCTTTCTTGTACCTTTCCTGAGCCAATTCTAGATTTTCCTTTAGAAGATCCATATTCTTTTGTAAAGAAGTGATTCTTTCAGCCACTGCCGGCAAGGGCGTATCTATGGGAAATCGAGGAAGAATGTTAGGATGATAACCTAGATTGGAGTAAAAAGGAGACTGCTTAGTGGAGGCGCTCTGAGAGTTGTTATAAGAGAACTCAGCCAGTGGAAGTAGATCCACCCAATCATCCTGTAGGTGGCAGATAAAACAGCGGAGATACTGCTCCAGGGTCTGATTGGTTCGTTCTGTCTGTCCATTAGTCTGGGGATGAAAAGCAGAAGAAAGGTTTACTTTAATGTCCAATGCTGCACAGAAATTTTGCCAAAACCTTGAAGTGAATTGCACCCCTCGATCCGAAATGACCTCATCCGGTACTCCATGTAAGCGAAACACATTCTTAATCATCAAGTCTGATGTCTGTTTTGCAGTGGGTAAGCCGACACAAGGGTTAAAATGAGCTGCCTTTGTTAGACGGTCAACCACCACTAGAATGGTGTTCTTCCCTTGAGAGGTTGGTAACTCAACAATGAAGTCCATAGAAATGGATCCCCACGGGTGGGACGGGGTGGGAAGAGGTTGCAACAGACCACTTGGTGAGGAGCGAGGTGTTTTGCATCTTGCACAGACTTCACATGAAGTGACATAGTTTAAGACATCTTTCCTGTAAGTGGGCCACCAAAAGAAACGAGAAAGAAATTCTTGTGTCTTTAGAATTCCCCTATGCCCGGCTATCTTGGAATCATGGATGAGTTGCAATACTCTCAATCTGACTGTTTCAGGTATATACAGACGTTGTCCCTGAATCCACACACCATTCTTAAAGACAAGACTTACGTCCCTTGGGGTTGAGCCAACAAAGAATCCGCATGGTATGCTTCCTTGATGTCCTTAAGTAGGTCTTGATTATGAATCACTCCCAGGAATCTAGAGTCAGGAAGAATAGTCTTAGGAGGAGTAAGTGGACGTGTCTCTGCTGAATGAATCCTAGAGAGTGCATCAGCCTTTCCATTGCGCGATCCTGGTCTATAAGAAATTACAAAATTAAATTGGTTTAGGAAAAGATTCCAGCGAGCCTGGCGAGGAGTCAGGCACTTAGCCGACCTGATAAATTCAAGGTTACGATGGTCTGTCAGGACGACTATTTGCTGTGCAGCTCCCTGAAGAAGGTGTCTCCATTCCTTGAAGGCGGCAATAATGGCCAACAATTCTCTATTGCCCACATCGTAGTTCCTCTCAGCCGAAGACAACTGCTGGGAAAAGAAGGCACAGGGATGCAAGACATTCTTCTCACCTGTTCTCTGAGAGAGTATAGCTCCAACGGCACAGTCTGAAGCATCCACCTCTATTATGAAGGCAAGCTCGGGGTTGGGATGTACTAAGATAGGTGCAGTGGTAAATTTATCCTTTAAACAGGAAAATGCTTCCTGAGCTTGCGGGGTCCAGGAGAACCTAGACTGTTTCCGGGTAAGTTGGGTGATAGGTGACACTACCTCAGAAAAATTCTTAATGAAACGTCTATAGAAGTTGGCAAACCCGATGAAACGCTGCACCTCCTTCACATTTCTAGGAATTGGCCAATCCTTGATGGCTTGGGTCTTGCTTCCATCCATACTAATCCCTTGTGTAGATAGTACATACCCCAGAAATTGAATTTCGGTCCTATGGAATTCACATTTTTCAAGCTTGATGTAGAGATGGTTTTGTCTTAGGCGTTCTAAGACCATTCTCACATGTCCATGATGTTCCTCTGTGGAGTTAGAAAAAATTAGAATATCATCCAGATAAATCACCACAAATGTATCTAGGAGATCCCTGAAGATATCATTCACGAAGTGTTGGAAAGTGGCTGGGGCGGTACTCAGACCAAAAGGCATAACTAGATATTCAAAGTGTCCATAGCGTGACCTGAAAGCAGTCTTCCATTCATCCCCAGGTCTAATACGGACCAAGTTATAGGCCCCACGGAGATCCAGTTTAGAGAAAATTTTGGCATGCCGCACTCTCTCCAACAACTCAGGGATTAAAGGCAATGGATAACGGTTTCTAATAGTAACCTTATTGAGTTCCCTATAGTCTATGCAGGGTCTCAGAGATCCATCTTTCTTCTTCACAAAGAAGATGGGTGCACCTGCGGGAGATGAAGAGGGGCGTATGAATCCCTTGGCTAAATTTTCGTCTATATAATCCTTCAAAGCTTTTAGCTCGGGCCCCGCTAGGGGGTAGATCTTACCAAAAGGTATCTCGGCTCCGGGCAATAATTCAATTGGACAATCATATGGACGGTGAGGAGGAAGCTGATCAGCGTTCTTCTTGTCACATAAATCCACATAGTCCTGGTATACAGCTGGTAGTTCAGGGACTGACATGGTTCCTTTAGGAACAGAGCAAGCTGAAACTCCTTGACTCATCTGTTTCTCCGGAAAGTGTAATTCCTTGGTCTCCCAGTTAATCGTAGGATTCTGCGCCTGCAGCCATGGTAGCCCTAGAATGATGGGAAAGTGGGGAGAAGAGATAAGCAAAAAAGACATTTTCTCTGATGATCTTTACCCATAAGGACCCTCAAAGGCTCTGTTTCTTGATCCACTGGTCCAGAAGTCAGTAGAGAGCCATCCACAGTCTCCATCTGTACTGGAGTAGCCTTCTTCACTGAACGTATCCCCTGTTTCAGAGCAAAGGAGATATCCATAAAATTTCCACTTGCTCCTGAGTCGATCATAGCAGAGCTAGACACCCAGACTGAGTCAACCCAGAGTTTGATGGAAAGGAAGCAATGAGAATTGTTTCTTTTACAACTCAGCTGGGACACCGCTGAGGAAACTTGAAAAATTGCAGCGTTTATACCGTCATCGTCCCCAGAACTAACAGAGTTTAAGTCCGAGAAATCAAGATCTCTTGCAGCAGATCTCTCTGGAGCCTGAGACTCGGACATGACAGAGCTCCTCTCGCAACACTCACAGTGAATGACTGCTGCAGTAGTCTTACGAGAACGGCTGGGGCAGTTTATAATGAAGTGCCCTGACTTACCACAGTAGAAACATAGATTTTCCTTTATACGATGTTCTTTGCGTGCATCACTAACCCGTCTTTGTAAAGAGTCCACCTGCATGGGTTCAGGTTCTGGTTCCCTTGTGATCCTACTCAAAGGTTCCTTAGCTGAGGAGGGAGGTAGTAAAAGGTTAGTGCGATTATTTTCGAACCATCTCTCTTGTCTGCGTTCAGTCAGACGAGCATCAATACGGATACAATAGTTAATAAAGTCACCTAACGCAGTGGGAGGGTCGGCACGAGCAAGTTCATCCTTAATCAGTGGAGACAACCCTTTCCGAAAAATAGATTTTTTAGCGGAAGTGTCCCAAGTGGTATCAAGAGCCCATCTCCTGAAATCCAGGGCATATTCGGCTACTGAACGCTTACCTTGGCGCAAAGTTAACATGGCTGCTTCAGCTGTTGCACCTCGATTGGGGTCATCAAACACCTGCCCCATGGCTGAAATAAAAGCATCAAGGTGATTCAAACAATCATCCTCAGTCTCAATCAGAGGGTTTGCCCACATCAAAGCCTTATTGGTAAGCAACATGATTATAGTAAGCACTTTGGATCGTTCAGTGGGAAATTGTGAAGCATGTGCAGAGAAAAATAAATTGCATTGATTAATAAATCCCCTGAATTTCTCACGTTCACCGCCAAAACGAAAAGGAGGTAATTTGGGGATCCCAGAACTTGGGGTTATGGCAGGAGCCTGGGCTCGTTCCTCTAGAGCCTCAATCCTAGCTCGCAATTCCTGGGTAGTCTGTCCAAACACTTGCAAATTATGATTAGTGAGGTCCTGTAGGCTTGCAAAACGGGTTTTTAAAGTCTGTACATCTGAAAGGATTGTATCAGTCACTCCGCAAAGTTCCTTTATGCGGGCCTCCATCTTCCAGATCTTTTAAGGCAGAGGTGCTGGAAGGAGAAAAGGAAAGGAAAAAAAAAAAAACAATAGTGTTTACCTGTGGTAACACTCCAGAGTAAAATTTTAAGGGAATGCGCTCACCTGGAATGGTTGTGAGAAGTCACAACCACTGTCATCACATAAGGTATTAAACGGACATCTGATATCCACAGTCACAGCAGACACGGCTTTCCCAGACCCAGCAGACACTAAACATTGGCTCCTGAATCTTGTCATGTATAGTGTACAGTTCTTATAGCGTCTTGTGCTTGGGTGCGAGGAAAACACAGGAGACATAGGTTGAAATGAAATGACTTGTATTACTTCATACAAGCATGCGGAAAAGGTCACACAGTTTGCAGGAACAGCGACAGGAGACACAGCAGGCCAGAGTAACTTCAAGCACTACAATAACTCTCCAAAGCAGGTTCAGGATCTCTTCTCTGTACCGTAATTCCTCTGCAAACATGAATTCACCAAACAGCAGGTTTCCAGAGTCCAAAAGTGTTCCAAGGTTCCTCAGTAGGGAATAGCTGGAGTACAAGTCCAAGGCTTCCAGGAGTCAGGTCACAGACTGACTGAGGCTTGATTCAGGAGCACTGATTGTTCAGCTGAGGCTGCTTAAGAAGCAAGAGGGAAGAATCAGGGCGGGAACATGAAAACTGGAAACTCCATATTAACTGAGGGCAAGAGCTGCAGAAAGACAGAAAGCAAAATGGCCGACGGAAAACTGAGTTTCAAGGAACATGTCAACAGAGACAAAGAACCTTACAGCCGATTTTCCAAGTTTTCCCACCTACTAAGAATGGAGAGGTCTATAATTTTTATTTTAGGTATACTTCAACTGTGAGAGAGAGAATCTTAAAAAAAAAAAGAAAATTACTTTGTATTAAGGTAACAACTGTTGAAACAATAATTCAAAAATGGACAAAACACACGGTGACTGTTAATCTTCCTCAGTCTGGGGCTCAATGCAAAATCTCACCTCGTGGAGTAAGGACGGTTCTGAGAAAGGTCTGGAATCAGCCCAGAACCACACAGGAGGACCTGGTTAATGACCTGAAGAGAGCTGGGACCACAGTCTCAAACATTACCGTTAGTAACACACTATGCCGTCATGGATTAAAATCCTGCAGCGCCAATTAGCCGCGGAACTCCTTCCCAAGTGTTAAGGTCCTATTTAAAATGAGTCAGACATACCAGCCTATGTATTCCCCTCAAAGAAGCTGACGTGAAACCCACGTTGGAGTAACTGCCCTCACCCCATTCAGGTCATACAGATGAGGGTTTGATGGATCCTTTTCATATTTCTGGTTGAAGTGTATGTATCCCTCTGACACCAATATCCAGCCTATTACTTGTTAGCACAGCTATCTAGCTCCCACATGGGCATACACTTCACTAGCTAGGATATTGTTTCATAGGTACTCTTGGGTACATTATGCTTCCATTGGTTAGGATATTGAACAGTTGGTATCATTGGAATTACTATTTACCATGCTGAGTATTGAATATTATCCTGATATTTGTTGCATCATTGCATATACTGTGCCATCTGCATATTTGCTTGAGATTAATTTTTACCACATGTATTTCATAGCATTCGCTATTCATTAGGTAAATTCAATTATTTACTAGACTATATTTAGCTTTAGCCCTAGATAACATGTCTTACATATATTGACCTAATTATATCCTTTTTTATTGATTTATTATTGAACATGTTTCCTGATATTATTCTGTTA
This sequence comes from Oophaga sylvatica, assembly GCA_033576555.1. Taxonomy (NCBI): domain Eukaryota; kingdom Metazoa; phylum Chordata; class Amphibia; order Anura; family Dendrobatidae; genus Oophaga; species Oophaga sylvatica. The sequence continues at coordinate 10,569 of JARQOD010004237.1, read as the reverse complement.
CCTGAAACCTCTGTCATTTTCCCTTTTTTATCAAAAAAATTATTTTTAAATTATTTATGATGATAAAATAATAAATTTTACTGTTTGGAGGAAGAAGGATGATTACAACCCCAAGAACACCATCCCAACTGTGAAGCATAGTGATGGAAACCTCATACTTTGGAGGTTCTTTTCGGCAAAGGGGGACAGGATGACTGCACCGTATTGACAGGAGGATGGAAGGGGTTAGGTATCGTGAGATTTTGGCCAAAAACCTCCTTCCCACACTAAGAGCATTGAAGATGGGTTGTGACTCGGTCTTCCAGCATGGCAATGACCCGAAATACACAGCCAGGGCATCTAAGGAGTGGCTCCGTAAGAAGGGGCCTAGCCAGTCTCCAGAACTGAACCCAATAGAAAATCTTTGGAGGAAGCTGAATCTCAATGTTGCCCAGGGACAGCCCCAAAATCTGAAAGATGTGGAGAAGATCTGTATGGTGGAGTGAACCAAAATCCCGGCTGGATTGTGTGGAAACGAGGTCAAGAACTACAGGAAATGTCTGACCTCTATAATTGCAAACAAACGTTTCTGTGCCAAATATTAAGTTCTGTTTTTCTATTGTATCAAAACTTATTTCATCCAATAAAATGCAAATTTATTATGTAAAAATCATACAATGTGATTTTATGGATTTTGTTTTTAAGATTTTGTCTCACAGTTGAAGTGTACCTACGATAAAAATTTATCGACCTCTCCATTCTTTGTATGTGAGAAAACTTCATAAATCTTCAAAATCGGCAGTGTATCAAACACTTATTTTCACCGTTGTATAACTGGGAGGTGAGTGAGAAGTGAGGTCAGAAAAAAATGGTGAAATGAGTGTAACCAAGCATCTGTACTGACCTGTCCAGCAAGAATTTGGCAAGTTGAGAGTGCAGAGAAAAGCCTAACTGACTTTTCAACGCACACCATTCATCAAGGTGAGAGCCAAGACGGATTCGGCACTTTCCTCGCTGAGCATCTAAAAGTCGTCTCTTCTCACGCCGAGTAGCTTCCTAAAAGAACATGGACATTTCAGAGCTGGGGCTAATAATTTCGCCCAGTCACAGAATCGATACTCATGGAAGATCTGCGTTGCATTCACATTCCTTGTATACATCTATGGTTACCATAATGCCACTATTGTTTGATGTAACCCTTACAGAGGTGTCCCCAAAAATACATATTCACTTTGACATACAGCTAAAACAAATAAAACAATGTATCCCCAACATCCACACATTCTACCCATCCCTTAAACGTGAGATATGGGACGCTCATAGATCATTTTACGTAACCTGGTGACTTACTGAATAACTTACTCTACCTGGTGGCTCTGGAGGCATTTGCTCTCTCTTTGCCATTACTGCAATGCAATGAATGTCTTTCGGGCACAAAGATTCCTGATTCATTTTTTTTTTAATTGCCTCTAAGGCCTCAATCCGACGTCATTGATTTCTAATTTGGATGATAGCACTATATCAGGTTGAGCTGCTGTAATAAAGAATCCTTGGGACCAAGATGAGTTAAACGGTTTTTATTTCCACAACACGTTTCAACACTCCACTAGCGTCTTTTTCAAGTGAAAAAACTATTGCATAGTCATTGATTTCTATATATGCAAAAAAACGGCAGGAGAGTCATCAGTATTTTGCATCCGAGTTTCATCAGTGTTTGGTCTGTGTGTCAGTTTACTATCAATGATGTTCTCGTATGAATAAATTAATAAATTACAAAGCGTCTCCTATACATTACAATATTAATTACGGACAGCACAGCCAGGTGCGGAACTATCGTGGAAGCAGGGGAAGCAGCTGCCACAGGGCCTGGGCTAGAAGGGGGCCCGTCCCTGCTGCAGCTGCTTCACCTACCACCACGGTCGTTCCGCAAGCTGCCGATGGTGTGAGCAGGGGCGTATCTGGGGGGGGGGGGGCAGCTGGCAGGGGGGCGCAGTCGGGCCGCCTATTGCGGCGGTCCGCAGTGTCTCCCCTGCGGCTGCGCTCTGCCGCCCGCGGCCTGGGAGTCGGCGGTTCCCTGTGCCGGCTATCAAGCTGACAGCCGGCACAGAGAAGCTGCTGTGTGCCGGCTCCCTGGGATCAATTGTACTGGCGTCTATACAGACGCCAGTACAATTGAAGCTATGACCGCCGGGTCAGAGCGACGTCTGCAGCGTGATCAGGTCATGTGATCACGCTGCTGACGTCAGTCGTCGTTGGCGCCCAGAAGGGTGAAGATTTGTGGTGAGTGTGCTCCATTATAGAGCTGAAGATACCACAGAAGATAAATGGGGGACATACTGTGTGAGTGTGTGTGTATGGGGGGATTTAGAGTGGGGATGGGGGTTCTTTTATGTGTGGGGGGGGTTTGGAGTGGGGATGGGGGATACATTATGTGGGGGGGGATTTGGAGTGGGGATGGGGGGTTCTTTTATGTGTGGGGGGTTTGGAGTGGGGATGGGGGATACATTATGTGGGGGGGGATTTGGAGTGGGGATGGGGGGTTCTTTTATGTGTGGGGGGTTTGGAGTGGGGATGGGGATACATTATGTGTGGGGGGATTTGGAGTGGGGATGGGGGGTTCTTTTATGTGTCGGGGGATTTGGAGTGGGGATGGGGGGATACATTATGTGTGGGGGGGATTTAGAGTGGGGATGTGGGTTTTTTATGTGTGGGGGATTTGGAGTGGGGATGGGGGATCATTATGTGTGGGGGGATTTGGAGTGGGGATGGGGGGTTATTTTATGTGTGGGGGATTTGGAGTGGCGATGGGGGGTTATTTTATGTGTGGGGGGATTTGGAGTGGCGATGGGGGGTTATTTTATGTGTGGGGGGATTTGGAGTGGGGATGGGGGGATTTAATGTGTGTGGGGGGATTTGGAGTGGGGATAGGGGATACTTAATGCGTGTGGGGATTTGGAGTGGGGAGGGGGGTATTTAATGTGTGTGGGGGGATTTGGAGTGAGGATAGGGCATTTAATATGTGTGGGGGGATTTGAGGGTACTGAAGAGTATGTATGAGGAAACAGTATGGGGGATGGGTGCAGACAGTATGGGGAGCGAACGGGTGAATGTATGTGGACACAGTATGGGGAGTCAGGGGTATGTGTGAGCAGACAGTATAGAGTGAGGGGGTAAATATATGAGGAGACAGTATGGTGAACAGGGGGGATGTGAGAGGAGACAGTGTGAGGAGGGAGGGGAATAGTGTGAGGTGACAGTATATTGCAGATATTTTTATTTAGGAGCATTATAATGACTCTTCTGTCTTTAAGGGCATCGTGTGGAGTGTTGGTGCAGAAGAGCGGAGAAGATGGAGGTCTGCAGAGACGGCTGTGGATGAGAAAACTCATCATGGGATCTGGACAAGATGAAGAAAAGGAGAACGACTCCATAGACAGCTGTGTATCTTCGTACCGTGTTAGCCAGTAGATAGAAAAATATTTAGACTTGAGAGTCCTCGGTGGTTGATACCTTTTAATGGCTAACTGAAAAGATGGTAACAAATTGCAAGCTTTCGAGACTACTCAGGTGAAGAGACCTGAGTAGTCTCGAAAGCTTGCAATTTGTTACCATCTTTTCAGTTAGGCCGGCGTCAGACACAACTACAAAAAATCGGACCGTTTTAGTCGGTCGATTATCGTACCAAAATGAAAACATCACACATCCGCCTTGCATCCGATTTTCCTTCAAAGATGCGATTTAGTCGCATGTGTGTGTACCTTGTAACATCCGATTTTCATCCGACTTGCGAGAATTTCTCGCAGGCTTGCAAAACTGACATATAATGGATCCAAAAGAATAGTATTTAAATCACAAAAGAAAGAATAGATATATACACATAGAACACATATATATATATATATACATGTCATTGTGACATATATATATACATATATTTATAGTTCTTACACTTCTACATACTGTAATAGCCGCTAATTCAATTACTGTGAAATCACAGAAGCCGACATGAAATGATACATTGTTTAGACACAGTTAACCATGTCATTTCATGTATTTTGATATATGGTTTGAACTTACAATTACATAAGTGTATGTGTGCCAAATTTCAGACATGTAGGGGTTAATTAAAGGTGTAAATTCGTTGAAAAAAAATGTGTGGGCTCCCGCTGTATTTTCTCCACCAGACAGACAAAGCAAGCGAGTGGGGGCAGATAATAGCCTAGGGAGGGTACATTTTTTTTGTGCCCCCCCTGGCTACTAACATCTGCCCCCAGACACCCCAGAAAGGGCAAATCTCTAATTAGATTGCCCTTTCTGGCACTTTTGCCGTCTATTCCCATTGCCCTGTAGCGGTGGCGAATGGGTTAATAAGGGGTTACAGCCACCTTGCAATTGAAAGGTGACTGTAAGCCAGGTTAATAATTGAGAGCTGTCAATTAGACAACTATCAATTATTAATCCTATTGTATGAAAGAAAAAAAAACACACACACTTTAATAAAAAAGAAGTTTAATGAAATAATCACACAGTTTTTGACCATATTTTATTTTCCTGCTAAAACCATTTCCTGTAATAAAAATAAAATAAAAAGAAAAATTATTCTTACCAATCCGATGTACAGTCAGGTCCCACGGTGTAATCCATCAGAAAAGAGTTAACAGGTTACAGCTCGCGAGAGCTATAATGCTGTCTCACGAGCTATAATCTCTGAATGAATAACTACTCTCCCAGCTAAAGGAGAGGAAGAGATGAATGAATGGAGCTTAATTGATTTATTGCCACTTTCACTTCAGTGACCTGACCTAAGGTGAAAGTGGGATACAATCAATTAAGCTTCATTCATTAATCACATCCTCTCCTGTCGGCAGGAGATAAGCTCATTCATTCAGGAGCTATCAGCTGAGCACTCAGCATTAGTTGTGCAGCTTAGCTGATTGCTAGTTAACCCTTTGTGAAGTATTACATCGTGGGACGTGACAGATCGCCAGATAGGTAAGAATAATGTTGTTTTATTATTTTATATTTATTTTAGGAGATCAAGGGCTTCGCACGGATTAAGAGTAAAATAAAAGATGGTCAAAAAAATGTGTTTTTATTTCATTAAAATTATTTAGACTTAAAGTGTGTGTGTTTTTTTATTTACTTCAATAGGATTATAATTGATAGTTGTCTAATTGACAGCTCTCAATTATTAACCTGGCTTACAGTCACCTTTCAATTGCAAGGTGGCTGTAACCCCTTATTAACCCATTCGCCACCGCTACAGGGCAATGGGAATAGACGGGCAAAGTGCCAGAAGGGCAAATCTAATTAGAGATTTGCCCTTTCTGGGGTGTCTGGGGGCAGATGTTAGTAGCCAGGGGGGGCACAAAAAAAATGTACCCTCCCTAGGCTATTATCTGCCCCCACTCGCTTGCTTTGTCTGTCTGGTGGAGAAAATACAGCGGGAGCCCACACATTTTTTTTCAACGAATTTACACCTTTAATTAACCCCTACATGTCTGAAATTTGGCACACATACACTTATGTAATTGTAAGTTCAAACCATATATCAAAATACATGAAATGACATGGTTAACTGTGTCTAAACAATGTATCATTTCATGTCGGCTTCTGTGATTTCACAAAAGCCAGCAATTGAATTAGCGGCTATTACAGTATGTAGAAGTGTAAGAACTATAAATATATGTATATATATTGTCACAATGACATATATATATATATATATATATATATATATATATATGTATACTATGTGTGTTATGTATTCTTTCTATTCTTTATTTAACCTGTCAGTGTGATTTTTACAGTATAGCCGGGGATGAATTGCCGGCTTTTCTAAAGGACACCGATTCGATTTAATGCAAGTCACACGTGCGGTCCGTTTGTAATCCGATTTTTCATCGCTCCATAGACTTGCATTGGCGATAGTCGACCCACAATCGGTGACAATCGCAGCATGCTGCGATTGCACACGGACGTTTAAAACGGACCACAAAAAATCTGATACTGGGAGCTGCTCCATAGATTAACATAGGGCAGACTGCAATACGATATTTCATCGTATTGCAGTCGTCCGATTCTGTCGCCAGTGTGACGCCGGCCTTAGCCATTAAAAGGTATCAACCACCGAGGACTCTCAAGTCTAAATATTTTTCCAGAGACAGCGTCATCTATAAGGTACATAGATGTAAATATTATTTGTGAAATTGACTAATTCTCATGTCTTTATTTGTTAGAAGCATTAAAGGGGTTCTCCAGGTCTGTGTCACATAGAATGACTGCAGACTCAGCACAAACCTGGACAGCCCCTTTAATGCTCCTAACATAAATAAAAGCATGAGAATTAGTCAATTTCAGAATTCTCACAGTGCACACTGCACGCTGTTAGGATCTATCATGCCGGTAATTTACATGCAAGCGGTCACATGCTGACTAGACGTGTGGCCTCACTCAATGAAAATGAACGGAGCGAGGCCGGGCACGTCTAGTCGGAATGTGGCCAGAAGTATATAAATCACATGCTTATGCTGACATGACCGTGTACTCTTGCCACCGGTAATGGAGAATCCTAAAAGTGTGCAGAGCATTCGTTGTGAGAATTCAGAAGCTGCAATGTCAGGATTCAGCTCTGCAGGTTCCAGCAGTCATCACATGGACACTTCACTCATATGCGATTTTTATACTTATGGTCCTGTGACAACCAGCTTCTCTTCCTGCTTCTCTCAGTTTTTCACTGAACATTGAGAGCATTAGGAGAGCAGCTCGTGGGTACATGACTAAGTGTGCAAATCGCATGTGTGCTTGGGGCGGAGGGGCCGCCAACCGAATTCTTGCCCTGGGTGCCAGAAAGCCTAGATACACCTCTGGGTGTGAGTCTGATATGGGGCCCGCCGCCACCTCCGGCGCCGCTATGAGAGGAGGTGGGACGGGCCCCGAGCAGTCCGGCACTTCCGCGTCATGTGACGTAGGGGCGGTGCGCGCGCTCTCAAGTCACATGCAAGGCTGGTGTGGTGGACGTCGGGGGTGGAGGACGGAGCGGCGCGTGGAGCAGAAGAGCTGGAGGACGCAGAACCTGAGGATTGGCAGATTGGTAAGTATGCTTGTGAGTCTGACTCTCTTTTACAGGGAGCGGCGCCGAGCTTCCGTCCGGCACTTGAGGGAGGTGAGAGACGGAGGGGGAAGGTGTGAGTGTATCGGGGCCTCGGGCCCGAGGGGGCCCCAACATTAGAGGCCCAGGAGCAGCAGGCCCCTAATGGGGCCTAGGAAACGCAGGCCCCATTAGGGGCCTAGGTCCAAAGGAAGCGCAGGCCCATTAGGGGCCTAGGCCAAAGGAAGGAAGGCCCACTAGGGGCCTGGTCCAAAGAAAGCAGCAGGCCCCATTGGGGGGCCTAGGTCCAAAGGAAGCGGGCCCAATTAGGGGCCTAGGTCCAAAGAAAATTTGCAGGCCCCTTTTGGGGGACTTGGGCCCGGGGAAAAACTGCGGGCCCCCATTAGGGGTGGGGCCCCGGAAACTGCAGGCCCATCAGGGGCCTGGGCCCCAGGAAACAGCAGGCCCATCAGGGGCCTGGGTCCCAGGAAACGCGCCCTAATGGGGCCCCGAAAACGAGGCCCTTTCCCAGTGCTGCAGATGGGCCCAAAAATGGTGCCAAAGTGGCTAAAAATTTGAAATGGGACTGGATTATTCAATCCATTCGCCGTTTGCGTTTTAGTGATTTTTAAAAAAAATATCTTTTTTTTTTAAAATGGCGGCCGGGGCGGGGGGGGCCCATTATGAAGTTTGCTGGGGGGGCCCCCCGTTCCTGTTACGCCCCCTGAGCACAGTATGTAAGTTGATACTAGAAGTTTAATAACTATATAAAAAGACACAAAATTCATTTTTTTCTCAATATTGACATGAAATCGAATAAATTTTCCCGTTTTAGGTAAATTAGGATTACCTTTTATTACTATTTGCCCAATTGCCATAATAATGAGAGAGAGAATGTTTAAGTTTTTATTACTTTATGCAAAGAAAAATTTACATAAGCTATAACCCCAACCTAACCCCTAGTATAACCCCACCAAACCTAGCCAATCCTAACTCTAGTTTAAACCCCAACTATAACTCTAACCTGCCCCCAACCCAAAACCCTAGCTGTAACCCCAACTATAAGCCCAACCATAACCCTAACCCTAAAGGAAAAAAATGGAAAAAAATATATATTTTTTTTTTTATTAATTTTCCCAAAATAAGGGGGTGATAAAGAGGGGGTTTGATTTATATTTTTTTTTTTTTTGTACTGTGATGGGTCTATCAGTGATCAAAATGAACCTAGGAAAAAATCTCCTATTGTTGCGGGGTTGCCGGCTGGACAGATTTCACCGGAAATCGTTTCCAAAATTTTTAAAGGAGTTCCCAGAGATGTTAGCACTTGTTGCCCTTTTGCCTTCATCTGGTTCCAGCTCACCCCAAACCATCTCGATTGGGTTCAGGTCTGGTGCCCTTTTTGAGGCCAGGTCATTGGGTAGCACCCCCATCATCTCATTCTTTGGTCAAATAGCCCTTACACAGCCTGGAGGTGTGTTTGGGGGTATTGTCCGTAAAAAAAATAAAAGATTGGTCCAATAAACAAACCGGATGGAATAGCATGCCGCTGCAAGTTTGCGTGGTAGCCAGCTGGTTCAGTATCCCTTCAATTTTGAATAAATTCCCAAAGTGTCACCAGCAAAGCACCCCACACCCATAACCTCCTCCTCCATGCTTCACGGTGGGGAACCAGGCAGTAGAGTCCATCTGTTCACCTTTTCTGCGTCACCAAAGACACGGTGGTTGGAACAAAGATCTCAAATTTGGATATCAGACCCAAAACCAGATTTTCCATTGGTCTATGTCTAATGTCATTTTTTGTGTTCTTTTTGCCCAAAAAGTTCTTAGCTTGTTGCCTGTCCTTAGCAGTTGGTTTCCTAGCAGCTTTTTACCTTGAAGGCCAGCGCACAAAGTCTCCCTTAACGTTGTTTCGAGATGTGTTGCTGCTGAATCTGTATGGATTGACCCGGTCTATAATCTGGCTGCTGTAAACCTGCGATTTCTGTTTGTGACCGGATAACTTATCCTCAGAACGAGGGGACTTTGGCTTCCTTTCCTGGGGGGGGGGCCTCGTGTAGCCTTTTTTTTGAGGTTGAGGGGGTTTTTTCAAGCACTTGGGGACAATTTAAAGGTTTCCCCCAATTTTTCGGATGACTGCCTTTTATTTTTAAGTAATGATGGCCCCGTTTTTTTTTTCTTGCTGCTTTTTTTTTTGCCAAAATTAAAATTTCAAAAGTTTATTCAGTAGGACTTTCCTGTGGTTTCCCCAACTTCTGCACAAAAACAATGAGGTCCCAACCCCCAATTATAAGGCCAAAAAAAATACCACTTATTAACCGACAGGGCCATATGAAGGACTACCTCTTGAAGTCATAAGAGAATCCCCAAAAGTGTGCAAACATATAAAAAAAAAAGGGGGGCTATTTTTAAGAACCTAGAATAAAGACAAAATTTCAGTGTTTCACACTTTTTTGTTAATTTAATTCCCCATGTTTAAAATTTTAGTTTTGATCCTTCAGTGTGAAATTACCCTTTTCATAGTCATGAAAAAAAAAAAAATTTTTTTAAAAGAGGGGGGGTTAAAAATTTTTGGGCTGTACTGTACATTTCATAGTTTTGGTACCACTCCCCCTTAAAAAATGAATGACTTGAGTCAAAGTTTGGGATTCCCCCCCAAACTTCTCGCAATGTTGGTCGGAATTTGGGGATTCCCCCCGACAAAAATGGGATAATGAACCCCGGTTTTCAGGTGTTTGCTCGCCTGCCTTTTCAGCTTTTTCCCCTAATTTTCTAGGGGCGTATCAGGTTTGTGATGGCCATCCAAAACATTGCTTTGTTTCCTTAAACCCTTAAAACCGCCATTACGCCTTTTAACCCTTAACCCCAAGGGGGTTTGCAGTTAATGACGGGCCATTTTTACAATTTTTACCACTGCTCTTTTTGGGCTATAACTCTGGAACGCTTAAGGATCTTCGCGATTCTGAATTGTTTTTCGTGACTATTTATTCACGTTTGTGGTAAAAAATTTTTATTAACGTGCGTTTATTTTTTAAAAAACCCAAATATGGGGAAAATTTTTTAAAATTTTCAATTTTCAAATTTGAAATTTTTTTCCCCCTTTAAAAAAAGAAATATGTCACACAAAATAGTTAAGAAATAAATTTCCACGTTCTTTACATCAGCACAATTTGGGGGGAAACATTTTTTTTTTTTAGGAAATTTTTAAAGGGGTTTTAAAATTTTCCAGCGTTTTCATTTTCAACAAATTTCAAAGCCATTTTTTTTAGGGACCACCAAATTTGAAGTCATTTGAGGGGTCTATTACAGAAAATACCCAAAAGTTTTCACCATTCTAAAAAAGCACCCCTCAAAAGGACTCAAAACCCATTCAAGAAGTTTATTAACCCTTCAGGTGGAAGGAAAAAAAAAATTTTAACTTTTTTTTTCCCCAAAAAAAAAAACATTACAAACTTTTTTTTTTTTTTTTTACAAAAGGGAAAAAAAAACAAATGGACAGTAAA